>DWLZ01000090.1:0-14005 GCA_018251995.1 Urbanus velinus | reverse complement strand
CGTATAAATGGGATTAAAATGAACGTTCCAGATTTTTAATTAATATTTTTTATATTAATATTTTATTTTTAATTTTTTTAGATTTTTAGTTTAGTAGTGAAGTGATGTTTTCGTTATTTTGTAACATTAGCTACAGCTTTGCAGCAATAGGTCACGGACATAAATCAATCATAGCTACTGATTTAGCAGCCGAGATGCTTAATTTAATTTATCATTTTAAATTATAGATAATTTTCATAAATTATTATTAGATATTTTTAAATACACACTGCAACGAAGTACCTCACATGCCTGGTATATGTAAACGCGTAATAGTATTTGTTGTGCGGCGACAAATATTGTTAATGCTGTTTACACGCACATAGCACGCTCGTGTTTGCTCTGTTCGAAAAAATTCCGCTTTTTTATCACTAACGAGGCCACTTATTTAGTACATTTAATAATTTAGTACATTTAATAAGTATATCTAGACATAATTTAAAATACTAGGTATATATCTTTATCAAAATTGTCTCGTTCTTATATGTTCATATATTTTCGTATTTGTATTGTGGTTTATATGCTGTTGTGGCAAAAATGATCAGTTTGTTTAAAGTAAATGGAAAATGCCTATTAGTTCTATGTATCTAAAAGAATTCGAGTTTTTTCTTGTCTCTACTATGATTGTAAAACACATTATTTTATTCTAGTAGAAGTATCAGTTGCTTTAAAACATACATATTTTTAATTTGTCTTCTAAATGTTGGTTAATGTTCACAAAATTTCTCAAAGTCATTCTTTACCTAATTGCTTATTATTATTATCCTGCGATTACTTGGGTTGTTACTTTTATCACGACAGAGAAATATCGCAAGGAAAAGTAACATTGCGTTATCGTTTAATTTTTCCTTCGTGTTTTGTTTTTTTAAAGTGAAAAGAATAAATTCTACAAAAAATCTGTTCTATTAAATAATAATCAATCAATTCTAGTCACCATCAGCGACTATCCACTTACAAAATAACTTGAAGGAAAATTGTAGTTTCCTTTAAGTTATTTTGTAAGTGAATAATGATTTAATTTGTAACTAACTTAATTATGAGAGACCTCTCTATGCAAACGCTTATACTAAGTCTATATTTAGAAGTTTATCGCTTAATAAAAAGACGAGAAGCGATATTAAAATGGTAACTAGAGCTGTATAAGGCACAGGCGGTGTTCAATTATAGTGGAATTACGGACAGCAGTTGAATAACACATTGTAAAGATAATGGCTGTAACCAAAGCAATTATAAATGAAGTGGAGACATGCCGCGACCGGCGTCATCGGCCAGACAATTCACTTCTGTTATCATCAATACGCTGATTCTTGCGATTTTTCCTCCAATTTTGTTATGGCTTAAATTTCAGATTTCTACGGTTCCTACTGTTATTTATAAGATATATAAAGTATGTAATAAATATTTGAAAGAATATGCATCGAATATATTGTTATCGTATTTTGTACCGCCATGTGTTAACAATTACAAATATCTAGTGTTTTGACGATTCTCTATAAAATCAAAGTACCAATGTTCGTTGCAATCCGATATTAATTTATTAAACAAAATAGAATTTCCATAAATTAATGGATAGTGCAATAAAATCAATATCCTTTTAATTATTGTCAAGAGTAATTTTACATTAAATAAAATAAGTGACATGCATATAACCCATGCGACATGTATTGGCCAGTCTAGATTCGATAGCCATTAATAATAATAACCTCCAATGTGGATTAGGATTTCAATCAGAAGTCATTTAAACATGAACATCGTGTATTGTAGGTATTTCGTAAGTTCGCGAGTTAGCCGTCAGTTTTTCTGCGTTTGGTCTTATAACATTTAAAAAAACCGGGCTCGGCAGGTGCGCCGAGGCCACCTTTATCAGTTGTGTGTAGTGTTGTACGGTGTACCACGATGGAGACATCGAGAGAATAAAAGGTTCTTTAAATAGGAAGGCGTAGGGTTTATTTTCGTTTTGTGGGTGGTGGCAGTGGGTGGTGAAGTGTACAATTTATTGGTCGCTTGGTGTTCGCGCCGCGAGCGGTCCCGCCGCGGCTCTGCGCCTTTTTGTTCCTTCCCCGGTTAATCAGCCGTTACGGAAATCCATAATCGACTGACTAATTCCACTTATTAATATCGATTCAGATTTAAAAAATCGATACCGTAACTACACTTGCGGTTGCCCTTTTGAGAACTGAAGGTCTAATTCGAGTTTTCCTCTTTAACATTTACTGACAACTTTATAAAGAAAATACGACTCAATATTACTTCTGTTCCTATGCAAAACCAATTATAATACACCCATGTTATAAATTGAAAATTTTAAAGGTAGAATTAACCAAAAAAGGTGATAGTTATTAATTTAGCATGCCTCATATGTAATGCCTCTATTATTATAAAGAATTAATTAACAACAGTTAAAATTGGATATTCTTAACATATTGCTTTCTTTTTTTGGTAAACACTAAACATACTAGTGTTGTTTTTAACAATGGCATAATACTCCCATATCTAATATTGCAATTTTAAAGTAAATGCCAGTTATTTAAGTCGTACGATTACTTCCATGATATCAGAACATACAATGCCCTATTAGCATTTTTTGCTTAATGACCGTATATTTTATATAACTAAAAACATATTGCATATGAGAGTGCAATAGAACTGAGTTGCTTGTTAAAACTCGATTTTTAATATTGCTGACACTATTATTATTTTAAAATTTAATATGGATATTTAAAGTGAAGTTTATATCTAGATATGTTGCCACATAGGGAGTGGTCCTTTTCGTCATTATTCTCTTGTTAAAATACAGGGAAAAAGATATTCAAGGAATCCAGGATATAGATCCGAAACAGGTTCCAGAAATAGCAAAGGAAACTTGTCAAAACTGGATGTTCAAGATGGCTTCAATCAGAGAGCTACTTCCACGCTTATACATGGAGATGTCATTGCTAAAGTGTTATGTGTTCATATCTAAAGATGACATAAAACCAACTATTGCAAGACTCACAACAATGATCAGAGGAATTGGTAATGCATTGGTTGCCATCTACTTAAGAGTTTATTTGTGCAATGTTGCTTCAAAACTACTTGGCACCGAAAGTGATCAGTATTTCTATGAAAATCTAAAAGAATTTCTTGAAGAATATCAACAGGTAATTTAAAGATGCTTATATATTTTTATACCTAATTATACATATTTACCTTTTATAACTTGTTCTTTTATTTTCAGGTATTTCATCCAATGCTAATAAAGAAATATAGTACCCAGCTTTTGACTCTTGACCAGTATTTGAGTCTTTACGTACCAGCAGTGGACTGGCTGCTTTATGGCACTTTGAATTCATGCAAATGTAAACTAACACTTTTAGAAGAATTTTTGGACAAATGTGAGGAGATGGAGAATAAGTAAGTAACAAGTTATAACTTTCATTATTATTTTCTGGTTTGTTTATAACGAAGAATGGTAATGTTGTAGACTTACAGTGTGTATCAATTATTGAGTTTAGTGGAAGGGTATTCCAGCTGACTTGATATGGAACAAGCATCACAGTCATAACAGATAGCAACAGATTTGGAATCATTTTTATGTAGATTATAATCTTCTTTGCATGTAACTTGAATTACATTTGAATATTATATTTTTAGTGAACTATTTTTGTGCTGTGTTGTATCAGCATTTGACTCTGAGAGTATTATAAAAAAATCTTCAGAGATCTTGGGGATGATTCAAAAGTCTGCAGATAAAATGGGTAAGTTCTACTTTGCTTGAGTACAAGATTTTGAATACTATTAAAATATGTCAAATTGCTAAACACTTACATAGGTAAACTTCATCTACATAGGTCCAAGCATTTAAATTATGTTTGGACATGTTTAATGAACATCATAATATTGTAGATTTTATTCAAATGTTTCAGTTTTGTTGAGCCACGTACTGGCATCCCTTGGAGAACACCTGTGCAACGCGAATAGCTATCGTCAACTGTCTTCGGAGTCCTTAAGCCAGACTTGGTGGAAAATTGCAAGCAACATGAAGTGTACCGCTGATTTCCTTCATGTCTTAGAACCATGGCTGCAATTCATTTGCACTCAACTATCGGTATGTGAATGTTTTTTGTAATTAAAATTAAGACCAAGTGAATGAGAAAAGATTAAGTGAATTTGTGTATAAGACTTAATAACATAATAACTACTATTTTAAAAATGTATATGTATGCAATTAAATGTATATGTACGTAAAATGTACTATATAATATTGTGCATTCTCTATCAGTTGATTGTAACATCCGCATAATATATTTTTACAATAAAATTTTAGACGCAACACATTAACATAATTTTGCGCGGGACTATTCGTTACCTGATCAAATGCCGGAAACCAGTCGACGATTACTCAGCGCAGATTCAAGCTGTTGTTAAAAGAATGCTGAAATCAATTCCTGACGTGGAAGAATTGTTTTTGATGGTATGTATAATTTTAAAATTTTTTAGATTAAAGTGTACAAGGTGGATCTGTCTTTAGTCGAATTTTAATAACACATGATTATACTTCCGTTGTACAGCATACATTACAAATAAAGTTTTATGTGCAAAGGACGCATTCATGCCGTTAGTGGAGCTGGTGCAAGGCTCAGCGCGCACGGCGATGGCGAAGACGGTGCTCACGGTGTTCTTCCAGCGGTACGGCGCCGCCCCCATCGACGACCACATCGTCATCTCGAGCCTCATGCGCCTGAGTTGTATCCTGCACGATTCTATCAAGTGAGCTTACATACAGTACTTTTATTATTATTACTTTACTACTGATCTATTGTTGGACACGTTGACTCTTGTAATTTGTTGCAAGGCTTAGGTTAGTATTGTCTACTACGCTGATGTAATGTGTTTTCTCTAGAACAGCATAAAGAACTCTCAGGTCATGGAGTTTAGGTTCAGTTGTTTTTATGAACCACGAAGGAAATGATAATGATGTTCTAATGGTTGTACTTTGGATTCAAAATTGGGTCAAACTTATAATCTAAAAGACCTACAATATTTAAAACAATTAATATATGTAATTTTACATGAAATAAATGACTTTTAATGTATTTCAAACTTAAATTCATTTGTATCAAACATTAAATAATATTTTTAACAGATTTTTATCGAATAAGTGGTTTCAAAGTGTACTATTTTCAGTGCTGTGACTGTTGAAGATGAGGCCAAAGTGTGTGCTGAGCTGATAAATAAGTTTGTGCAAGCAGTGAAATATGATGATCCAGAAGAACAACTGAATTTCTATGTGGAATGCCGATCTTCCTTTATTAAACTAGACGCAGTGTTGGTCACCTTAGTGCATGTAAGTAGCTATTCTATTTTAAAATATTAATAGATGTTAAATATATGTCTTTTTTATAAGGAGATGAATGGCGGCCGCAAACAACAACTGTTTGGTTTAATATTAGTATGTTTCTTGCCCTATAAATAATTAAATATTTATTTGTAAAGAGCGTGTAATGTAAATAATTATTACATTTACGTTTAATCTTTTTGAACTTTAAATGTCATCCTCTTTCAACTTAAATGAGAATTATATTATTGCTAGCAGTTTAGTGTTTTTTATTGCATAAATGTAATGTGTGAACCGTGACGTCACATCGTGCAGGCCTTTACTGTCGCGCTCTATAGCAGTCCTGAGTTGTAGTATGTTGTCAGGCGGTGAACACGCTGTCGGTGCGCGCGAGCGGGCTGCGGCGCGCGTGCGCGGCGTACAGCTCCGTGACGGTGCCGTCGCTGCGCTGCGTGCTGGCGCGCGCCACGCTGCACCTCGCCACCGCGCACGCCGCGCTGCTCAACCACTGCATCGGACAGGGTACGACCAGAGATGTAAACGACCGTAGACGCGCCCCGCGCATTCAAAAACTGTTTGCGTTTTGTATCTCGTGCGTAACGTAAGTAACGCGGCATGTCAGATCCCCGGTGGTGGCGAAGAAAAGTTTATCTCGCTCTTGCATTATGTAATTGTGATAGTTTGTTCTCTGTCACACGGACGCGTGCCGAACGCCATTTTAAATTAGTAACATTTAAAAAAAATATTGTACATTATGAAAAACATATATAATTGAGTATTTACGCATGAAATGTAATTTCTTTGGATTTCTTTGTGTTTTTTGAATTGTTAGGATACTTTTTTAAAGCACTGCAAGGCATATTTTAAAGATTTAACGACTGTTATTGTCAAATTAGAGAAATGTAATCTATGTGCATTATTCACTGCGTCCGTCACCCGACTACGGCGGAGTACGGTGGGTCGAGCGAAAGTATCCGTTTTAAAGGAAACTACACTTTCGCGCGTTTGAAGTATGAAACGGGCGCATCTACGGTTTACATCTCTGGGTACGACACGTTGCCTTGTACGTTGTGCTCGCATGTGTCGTGTTAGGCGGTGACCACGCTCCGTGCGCTCCTCACGGGAGACGGGATCTCTAATCGAGACTGCAGAAGAATGCTTGACTTGAATGCTGACATGTATCCCCACGTAAAAAGGCGGTAAATACGCTGTCAGCGCTTAGGTTGCGACGTACAGCTCTAAAGGCGCTGTCGCTGCACCTTATTTGGTCGTGCAACTTGGCGCCTCTCTGCTACTCAATGGCACGCGCATATTACAGGGTGTAACGCCCACCGCCCTGTGATCCCTATATGATATACGAGTTTTTGAATGATGTCATGAATTTTAGCTTAACGTTGAACTTAGCTCGTTCACACTTGTAATACGCATACTGCATAGGCAATTAGAACTATTATAACAATTTGATAAATAACATGTTACCCATCTATATGGACTACATTGTTGTACTCTTCGGACAATAACACTTTTTTATTTTCATTACAGCTGAAGCGAATTTTAAAGCGCTGGTTGGACTGATACCTGACATCCCTCACCACATCCAAGAGGATGGCCAAAATAAACCCACACATGACAGAGTAGTTGGACTGATCAGCAACTTCTTGTCAACACTTTTAATTCTTCCTGTGAGTTCAACCTTAATCTTATCCATTTTATAACACTGCACTGAATCAAATAGTTAATTTATTCGATTTAGTGCACTGTGTAAACTAAATTTAATTTCATACACTTTTTTTACATACAATGTCAGAAGTATCTTTAACGTCTGATTATTTCTTGTCTTTTGAACTTCGAAGCAAGTAAAATTTATGAACAAAATAATTCCTAATCATAGTTTTTACACTTTTATCGTGTTGGTCTTACTAAGATATTATTTTAGGATAATTTGGAGAGTAATTGCAAAGCTTACATTCTCACTGGCTTTATAAAAACAATGGAACGGATTCATTGGAAGAAAACTGAGCCAATATATTATACGTTACTGCTCCGCACTTTAGATCTGCTCTGCGAGATGACGCAGTGTGACTACGCTTATCATATTGATGGAGGTATCATTTTTTCCATTCGCTTTTAAAATATATCTGTCATTAAAAAAGTAAAAAATTGTTTTTAATATTTTGTATTGTTATATGTCAATGTGTAGTCCTGCATAAAAATAAAGACCATAAAAAACACTTATAAAGCAAGGCGGTTATAAAATATTTTCACGTACTAACGCCTGTTGTTATATTAAATACTTCCAATGTTTGCTTACTAAGATCGAAAGCCAATTTACAAGAATTTAAGACAAAATTAATTTCAATTATTTGTTGACAAAAATTGAATACATACAGTATACAGCTCATCTTTTATTATTTTTAGTGCTATCTAATGATGAGCTATACGGATCTGAAAAAGAATTCATAAGCAGCATCGAAGAACACGCTACAAATATATGTCAAGAACTGCTGGTCGTCCTAAAAATGTTAGGCGACGCAAGAGAAACCAGGAATCAATATAATTTAGCATTGCAACTATTTTGGCGGACCATTCGAAGGGGAGATCTGGAACAGGAGGCCATGGTCAGTTTGGCCGCTAATCTATGGATGTTGTCCCAAACAGTACAAGACTCCAATAATAAAATGGCTGTAAGTACCTTAACATTTATCCAACTGATATAAGTACAGAGTTGGTCAAGTTATACAACTTTTAGACCTAAAAGGAAAAAAAATTCAGACAGAAATACCTTCAATGTTTGTTCGCCTATCACAGAGCTTTATCTCCTAAACTAATAATAGGTAGATATGTGAAATGGCTACATTGAGTACAGTGCTATAACAACAAATATTCAAAATAAAAATAATAATAAAAAATGGAACATGAAATAGGTTTTATTGAGTTATTAAATGTCATAACATTTAATAACTCACTCACTCATGTTCAATATTAATAATGGCAGTAGATACAAATGTCTAGCGAAAACTTCATGTGGAACTCCGACTCGCACTTTATCAATTTTTTGTAACAAATGTAATACATTTCCTATTTTAGATAACAATGAAGGCTGCATTGGAAACGGACGACAGACAAGCGTGCCGTAAACTGCTGGACAGACTTGAAGACAGTGTGTAAATAAATATTATAGATATACGAGTACTAAATGTAGAACGAATTTACAACGTTTTATGCATTCCTAATCAATAAACAATATAATCATTTTATTCTAATTTCAATGAAAACCCGATTCCACTAGATTTGCAGTTACGATACCGCAGCTAATCGCATTAAGTGCGCTTCGATCCGATTTTATTTGACAAATTATCCAGAAAAAGTAGGTTTCACGTCTTTTTTAAATTACTTGATTTGATTTCTTATTTTGTAACAATAAATAAATATCTTCTGATTTTATTTGATATGATAATTTCATAGAACCTGCAAACATGTATGTTGTTTTATTACCTACTTTTAATATATTTGTACGAAACACACGAATAAATACATTTCTATAGTCTATTTTAATAACTTGTCAAAATATCAAATTGTAGTCATTGTTAAATTAATTTGTTATTTTGACAGCAAATAGAACGACCGCTTTAATTAAATTTCCATTATTGCATTTTCGAACATTAATGGCTACGTTATAGCATTTTTTTGATAGGAAAAAATGAATGGACAAGAGCTGTTATAATTAAATGGTTTAAAACAGATAACAGGGTGTCTATTGATAAATTGATTGGCTACATTACATACGTCTCGAGGCACGTAATTTCAGGCCTATTGCAGGTTGACCCCAGCGGCCGCGGCGGATGGGGTAAGCGGGCATTGCCCGGCTTGACACGCTTCAGTGGCGCGCGCGCTCTGTTGCACCGATCTTTCACCTTCGCAATAATAACGCCTATAAAACCTTGTCATTGTAATCATGTGACGTTACTTTCATCTCAACGTAAACGAGATATACAACTCGGCAGGCGAGGAGCAATAAACTTTAACGATATTATTTGGGTGTATACCCATTTTCTTCGCCAAAATGTATACTAGACTCGGATGTTTGGTACGAATTACTTTTTTGTACTGTTTATTTTAAAATTTAGAACGGAAGTCGTAAATCATTTTATTTTTTCAGTTAATAATTTTGGTGGTGTGTCAGGGAGTTTTCTCTTACGAAGAACAAAACGGATTCGCTGATTCGTTGGATTTTGGTTCTATTTTTGACGATGGAGAAGGTCAGTAAGGCAGGATTATTATTTAATATTTATGTAGTAAATTGGTATTTGGAGTAAACAATTTGTAGTTTAATTTATTTATATAGCATTTTTTCTGTATGCAACGCAAGCATTTCTTCAGCTTTTGCCTAATTAGTGCTTTATGTATCTTTCAGGCATCACTTCATTGGCTTCAAATCCTATGGCAGCAGCGCTACTTAATGTAGATAAAAGTCAATACCCAAAGTTGTTTGATACAGTTGTTAGTAGTTCAATTGATTCCCTTCAAAGTCGATTAGCGCCAAAAGAGAATACATTTGCACCAGAAAATTTTGGATTCAATCCCGTTGCTAGTCAAAGCTTTTTTCCTGTTGGTAAATCTGCAAAGTTATTGGCACAACAGAAACAACAACAACTTCAGCCTCATGTAATACCCGTTTCGCAACAAGTTAGTCCTTTAAGATATGATATTAGAACCGTGCATGATGCCAACTATAAAGTATACAAGCCAGAAGAAGATGAAGAAGGAAAAGAAATTTTGGCAACATTAAAAAAACTGCCATCAGTGGCAGGCTATTTTAAACCTAGGGTTACTGAAGTTGAAGTTGCTCATCCTGTAGATTATCGCAAGGAAGAATTGGTAGAAATTCCTGAAGATGAAAACAACTACAAGTCCAATCCTTATATTACAGGACCAGCACGTATTCGAAGGTATGCAGGCGGACGTAGCAGAGAGAACCTGAGAAAAAGCAACGATGAAGACGATGATGGTTATGATTATAAGGCTGAGTATATTTCGAGGCCTAAGGCGTTCGATAGCAGCCTTTACAGCAGTGCTTATAAACAAGAAAAGGATCCGAAGAAGGAATACGAATACCCCTACAAATATGATTCTGGGTATGATCATAAGGAATATGAGAGAATAAAGGAACTGTCCGAAAAACAGGCAGCGGAAATTAAACAAAATCCTGGCAATTGCCAAGAAGTTAAAAAGGATGGTATGTCATGCATGACATGTAAGGATCCTAAAACAGGAGGAAACTATGAGTCTTGTTCGTATATTGCAGAGCCCAAAAATAATAAATATGCGTACTCAAAGGAAAGGAAATTTGACAGTAACGATGAACCCGAAGGTCCTGAATCGAACCAAAAATCTGAACAGCCAAAAAAATCTGAAAAATATGAAGAGGTGAAGAACGAAGAATCATCCCCACAAAGTTACTCTAATGGAAAGACATATAGCAGTTATCAGCCAAAAAAATCTGAAAAGTATCAAGAGGCGAAGAACGATGAATCATCCCCACAAAGCTACTCTAATGGCAAGTCATATAGTAGTTACCAGCCAAAAAAATCTGAAAAGTATCAAGAAGTGAAGAATGACGAATCATCCCCACAAAGGTACACCAATGAAAAGCCATATAGTAATTATAAAAGAGAAGATAATGATGATAATTCCGGCGAGAAGTATAAATCATATTATGTACACACCTCCAAACCTAAAAAAAGCGAATCTTTGCGTGCTGCCAGTGGTGAAGATAACTCGGAAAACACGGAGTCTGTAGCTAAACCTTACGATTACAAAAAAGCTCTGCCTGGATTTTATACTGACAATGAACAAAAGAAAGATGTTGAACACGTTCTAGCTGAATTCAAGAAAAAAGATAGATCGGCCTGCAAAAAGGTGCAGAAAAATGGAATGACCTGTTATCAGTGTATTGACGAAACCGGCTTAAAGAATGAAGAGTGCATGTTTGTTTCTGAATCTGCGCCAAAACAAAGCCATCTAGCATATCAAGAAGTTAAGGAATTCACTTCCAAACCAGCAACCCTTGAAGGAGGTAACGAAGGAGCTGAAAGCCAAACTGTAACCACAAGTGCACCTGTTCAAGGACAATCAGCTTCATATGTTGTGGCTAATCCTGGATATGGTAAAAAGCTAAAACGGAAGAAGACTTCTCCATCTTCTTTGACTTCAGCTGCCACAAATCCAGTTCCTTCAATCCATAAGTCGCATAAAGTTAAACGAAGTGAAGGATCACAAATAGAATACGACCCATCAATAGTTGACGAAACTAATATAGCACCACCGGAAGAATTTTCAGGTGCCGACTCCAAAGGCGCATTTTGGGCTGAAACCATGCCTAGATACAGCGCAGCTTTAGGCGTAACACTTCCTGAATATATGCTTTCAAGATCAGAGCACGAAGCTTCGTTTGATGAAATGATTGCGGGAGCATAAATTATGTTGAAAGCCAGCACAAGCATTATTAGAGCGTATCATTTGTACAATTTTAAATAAAGCCTGAATAGAAGGCAAACGGGTAATAGATATTTGTTGCATAACTAAGATTTCACGGATTGACTAGCAATCGACCTATAAAGAATAAAAAACGTTTGCTGAGTACAAATGAAAAATACTGGTTAGATGAAAATTATCATAAAAAGTCCAATGACTGTACCTTCTATGCGACTTAAAAGTTATTCAAGACTTCAGAAAATTAGGTGTCAATAGGACATTTTCAGATAAGATTCACTTTAGCTTGTAAGATGTTATATTGATTGTTGACAAAAGGACTGCCTTTTTTACCAATTTTTTGTTAACTAGTTCTAGAAAAATGAAAATAAACAACGATATATTAAAATGCGTGTTATTTTCTTTTAGCCTTAGCATACCTATGCCAAAATATTATACAAAAGGTTAATTTTATAACTGAAATTAAAACTATTTCGTTTAAACCTAATTAGCATGTTAAAGGCAATTTAAATTTTGTTTATAGTATATATATATAAAATAAAGCGTGGAATTTATTTATTATGATTAAGATTAACTATAGAATGATTAACTTAGGTATATATTGTATGAAAATCGTCAAAAACATTAAAGTCAATATAAGTACTACACAGATAATTTTCTTTGAAGAAAACGATGCTAAAAATACACGCCAAACACATGTACCCAGCATGGCTATTCTAATGTCTGAAATAATGTAGATCAGTCGTTAAAAGATAATGAAACAGTTCAACGTCATTGATTCAGAAATTGTTGGCATGGTATCCGGTCAGCGTCCTAGTTGTCAATATTGTATTTGATGTTCTTATTTTTACTGGTAATTGTCCAAGATACGTCACTAAGGAGTGGTTTCGCGCGTATCGCAGGCTCCCAGAGGCGAAAGAAAGTAGCTACCTCATTCATTTCAGTCGCATTTTACCCATGCACTGGATCACTGTGCGAATATAAATAAAGCCACATGAGATTAGTAGCCAATTATAAGTCGGCTGATATCAGGGCCACCGTACTCGTTTAACAAAGCGATTTTGTAAGCTACGAAATAAAATATAATTAATTATCAACTGTGCATAAACTAATTAGGTAAGTGTTTACTTTTTTTCGTCTAATGACCCAATACAATATTTAAACGATATGATGCGATTAAACTTAGATATAGTTAAAATGTTAAAATATTATGTACTTGAAACAATATTTAAAAATATTAAATCGTAAATTCATTATACCATAGCATTTAGCTGTTAAAATGATATTTTTAATTTCCATTTGAAAGTACTCTGAAATATAATTTAATGTTAGTAAGTTGTTTACGTATTTACTTTCCATATTTTGAATTTAAGAAACTTTTTAGCCTTCCATTTAACATTTTTTCATTATTTGTACATATAACTATAAATTATTGATATTATTTTATTGTAATGTATCAGTATATATTTTGTAGAAATTTATAAAGTGAAAATTAAATAATCTTGTCAATATCATTCTTTATAATCAATATTTTGTAAACCCGTTGTTTCCGATATGATTTCTTGTCTTCTTGCCAAGTAACCAACTCGATATAAAAATGTATTACGTCGTTGTTTTCACGAAAGTCGAAGAATGTTTTATTTTTATCTCGAAGGTTCGTGTATACCGATGCCTCCAAATCCAAGTGAATATTTCGAGCATGTTTATACTTAGAACATTGCAAACACACTCGAAGGACCAGTGTAGGTACCTACTCCGTAATTTAGTGACTCTGTAATGATTCCTACAAACACATTAATAATACTCCGATCCGGGCCGTGACGTCCGGCCTGCAGACAAAGCGCAGTAAATTGAGAAAAATGCAAATGGTGATACCGTCAGAATCAAACCGCAAAGGGTTCACGTACAATTTTTTTTTTATAACATGTGAGTAGCAAACGAGCTTGCAGTAGCAGCCACCCATGGACATTTGTAATCAACCCCAGATATGATCACGGTCACGGTCGGATTGACCACAGATGCGTTGCTACCCCTGAGGACTGAGATGGAACGCCTCGGATAAGTCTATCTCCCAGACCGAACTCTTCAAGCCAGAACACAGCAGCGCTTAACACTGCCGTTATAAGGCAGAAATAGGTGTGGCGGTGGTGCCGCCGG
>DWLZ01000089.1:0-14061 GCA_018251995.1 Urbanus velinus | reverse complement strand
GCTCCTCTAGGGTACATAGTATCTCAATGATCAGAATTTGAAAATGCCTTTTCTTTGATTTTACATCTATTGTTTTAGTTCTATCTTGTTAAAGGATGTATCAGTATTGATAAGACTTGTGGCTTTTTAAAAAAAGAACCATCACCAGTGCAAGAAAAAACTTAAGTTGTTTTTTCTGAACTTTACATTCATTTTTGTTGCAAGAATAGCTTAAACCCTAATCTTTATTTTCCATATAATTATGTTGTCATATCAGAACACAATTATCTATAAAATAACATATTTTATTAACTTACACTTTAATAAATGCTGTGAGATTCTTAATTATTGTTCTAGAAGCCTGATCTAGAAGGATAGAGTGGAATTTGTTCATCTCCTGCAAAGCATGGATCATTCTGTTGAGTGGTGCCATCACTGACGGATCCTCGGAGAAGTTGCCACTCAGATCCCATAATGCGTTTGTGAATGAACTAAAACAATAAAAAGTTATCAATTAAATATTGATACTAAACTTATGAGAAAGGTAGTACTAACTGATAGTAATTATATTTATTACAATTGCCAGTCTAAGCATTTGAGGTATACTGATGAGGTTCAATTACAATTATTTATGCTAACATCTGGACCAATATGTTGTCTAGTGTCTACATGTAAACAAAATACCAACAAAGCCATACAATTGCAACATCTAATAATTGTTTGTTATTATATTAATGAAAGTTTTGATCAATATTAAAGTAATAATAGGCGTAAAATATTAAAGTATTATAATTATTCGGCATCGGTACCCACCTCCTATGAGTCATGTATGTTTTTCCTGACTCAATCATAACAGAACATGATTTTAGAACTTTGTCGAGTTTTTGTTCCAATCCGTCTATGCTTGCCTCCTCGGTCTCCAGCTGCTCCCTATCACAACACATTTCAATCGTTTCAATCAATTATTATACAAAACACGTATAAGTTTCACTCTCAACAACTTTCATTGATTACACATACCGAAATTTTGGGGAATCTCTAAGGCACTCATCGAAATCGATCAAAGGTTTCATGGCTGTAACTTCAATTTAATTTTTTCAGGAGAAAGCTATTTTAAATAAATCTAAATTAGCATTGTTATTATTTAAAAAAATCTGCTTATTATTTCACACACTACATCAACGTCAATCTATGATCAACACAATCAAATCAATGAACACGAACAATGAATGAAGATAACGAACGGTATCACAGTTGACAGATGATGAAAAAATTAAATATCAAAAATAATTTAACTATTAAGAATTACGATTCATATAACCGATCCCGTTACATACTAGAGTATATAAAATAAAACTTTTATTCCAATTTATAGGCGTATAAAAGAGATTTAGATTTAATTTTTTTAAATAAAATAAATTGCTCTCTCTGTCATAAAGATATGTTCCAGTAATCGTCTATAACGCCCGTGACCACGGCTGTTTAATTTCCTTTTCCAGAAACATAAAAAGCTGCGAGAGTTTTAGACAAAATATTTAAATTACCTACGAATAATACATAAACAAAGTCGGTGCGTCGTGGTCATTAGCAATGACGTTAACTGACCATTCGCGGTGACCACGACGGATAAGTGGAACGATAAATTAAGGAGTAGAATTGTTGCTGGTTTCGGGCTTTATCTAGAATACAACCAATTTGTCAATTGTCAAGTATATTTGTCTATGATTACTCACTAATCGAATAATCGAACTAGCGCAATCAAGAACTAGCGATATTTGAAAAAAATGAATTAATCGACTATCGAAAGAAACAACATTCGAATGTCGATTTATTCGTTGTTATCAAGAGGCATTCGAATGAAAATCGACGTTCCATTAATAATTGACGTTCGATTAATCGGCGTTCGAATAATAATCGATCTTAGAGTAACTGTCGACCTTGAAATACAGTTTTAACCGCAATGCAACGAGAAGCAGCAGAAGCGCACTTTACATTTTAAGGGGGCGCGGGGCGGTGTAGAAGTAATTGTTTTAGAATATAATAGGTATATGATAATAATATACTTAGTTTGGTCATAAATAATATTACAACTAAAAATAAACAAAATATTATTTTTGAATTAGGAATCTACCTACCACCCGATCTTGGTTAAAAACGACCGTTACAGACTTCATCAGAGGTGAAAACTGGCTGTTATCTAGCCCTGATCTTAATCCACTGGATTTTGATTAATTAATGATAGTCAATCGAATCGATTCGATTACATACGATTAACTGGACTATTTTTAGTAACAATCGCGCATCACTAAATCAAACGTCAAAATGTCAAAATCAGATGTAGCCGCGTCGTCTTAAATTCATAAATTTCATAATAAAAATTGATATTTTAAGTAAATGTATAGCTAGCCACTATAAATCTATTTAAATCAATAAATATATATTTCGTTTCGATAAAGTTAAAACAATGGCTACTTCGAATAAAGAAAGTATGAAAACCGATTTGAAAAACATACAGAATAATCATATTTTAACAATTATTTTATGTGTAACAGCTATACCGTTATCAATGTCAATGTGGATTATAAATTTAATCTACTCCAAATTTATATTGAAAAACGAAGGATTCGATGGTAAGTCTGTGTAATTTTTCGATAAATAAAATATTTGTAATGATGATATTGTTTTGAGACACACTGACCTCTTTATCCTTCCGGGTTTCATTAATGTTTATCAATGATAAACTAATATGTTATGATCTTTGTCGTATTAATCGCATATCTATAAAATAAATAAAATTGAAGTGTCTGTTTGTGATTTCAAGCTAACAATTTTTTACTCAATTTATATAAAAGTATACACGACAACTATATGGAAATAGCAATTTAAAAAAAATTGTCTATCTGTTTGGCTGAGGTAATCTTTTAAATGGCTGGATCGATTATGATGGTTCTTCATTGGAAAGTCTAGCGGGATGACATTTATGTTTAAATATGTATTCTTATTTACGTTTTAAATGCAGGTGAAACCACGGGGTTCAGCTAGTAATAAGAATAATCATAACAAAATTTTAATATAATGTGTGAAACAAATAGAGGTCACTTAAAGCAATGTTTTTTTTTTTTTCAGAGCCAATAGTGATACCACCCGGCAGGTGGCTCGCGTCATGTTTCATACCGATCCTAATAGCTGTATATGGGTATAAGAAGAACAGTGTCAATCTCAGTGGAGCCCTACTTGGCTCCATAATAGCATTTGTCCTCACATTATCCAATTTCTGCTTTCTAGCAGATCTCTTCACGTTTTTCCTGTCATCATCTAAAGCAACAAAATTCAGGCCACACTTGAAGCGCAAAATTGAAGAAGGTTTCAAAGAAGGTTTGGTTGTTAACATTGTTTTAGGATTGAAAAACTGTAGCTGACATCTATGTATTCATTTATTTAATAATTAAAAAACCTTATGCTATTTATGAAAAATATTGAAATTTATCATTTGAATATATCCACTGGTTAATAATGACAAAGTTGCAATAAATAAAACACATAATTCATTTGCAGGTGGCCAAAGAAACTGGATACAAGTGCTTTGCAATGGAGGAATGGCAACTCAACTTGGGCTACTATATTTATTGGATATAGGCTCTTCTGAAAGACCAATAGACTTTCTTAAGGACTATAGGGCTTCTTGGCTCAGCATTGGTGTCCTAGGTAATAATTTTTATCTGCAATTTAGGCAATGTAATTGAATTCCCTATAATAGGCGTTTCTACAAAAATCTATTTTCATCATTCAGATATATCTGACCGGGGATCAAACCCAGATCCCATTGCATGTCAGACCAGTATGATAACCATTCTGCAACGCAGATCATCATAATGACATAAATGGACCTTGGATCAGTGGTTCTCAAACATTTTTGGTGGCAGAGCCCTTTTAAAAAGTGAAATTTTTGATGGGGTCGCAAAATAAACAAAAAAGTTACGTGCATTCTTTTTATAATGGGGAATCATGTTACAATGTAAGTGTATACCATAATAAAAGAAAAATAATCTAATAGGAATATTCTCGCGGAGCTCCTTTAAAGGCTTCTCAAAGCCCCGGGGCTCCACGAAGCAAACTTTGAGAATGGCTGCCTTAGATCATGAGTGTCATAGAGTGAGAACTAATAGCACAACCAACAGTTTCACATCTATAACTCACTCTTGTATATTTTTTTCAGGGGTCTTTGCATGTTGCAATGGCGACACATGGGCATCAGAACTCGGCACAGTCTTTGGGAAGTCCGATCCATACCTTGTGACTACTTTTAAAAAAGTACCTAAGGGTACTAATGGGGGAATCAGTCTCATGGGGACTTTCTTTAGTACTGTTGGAGGACTAGTCATTGGATTGTCACATTACTTAGCCATTATATACTTTGCTGATAAGACTCTTCTAGCATATTCCCCTCCTCAATGGCCAATTATCATAATAGGAGCTGCTGCCGGTTTCCTCGGAAGCTTGATTGATTCTGTTATGGGAGCAACATTGCAATATTCTGGTAATAATTTTTCAGTATTAAAAATTTTAAATCATCGTTTCTTTGTTCTCCATGGTGGACCATAGATAAAACTTTTTTTTTTGTTTTACAGGTTTGGATAAAGAGGGAAAAATTGTGTCTCATTCTAGTCTTACAGTTAAACATATAAGTGGAAGGAACATTTTGGATAACCACAGCGTCAACCTTATATCCACAATAGTGATGGGCATATTGATTCCTACAATCAGTAAATTCTGGTGGACAACAATGTGACACAAATTATAATCATAAAATATATTTTATATATTTATTGAATACTTTAAGTAACATCCATGACTATCCCTATTTAAATCAAAGAACTGCATTATGTATATCATACAATAATTTATTTTAACATTCCTGATTAAGAGTATGCCTATCTGTGGCATTAATAAGTATATATTAAAAATTACTATTATGATCTTTAGAAAAGATACCTTATTTATATATACACATATTAGTTTGTACTGTACCCCTGTTATGAGTTTATTACATAATGTTTAGTGAAACATTCGTCGTTTACGTTTGGGCTCATACATCCACGAGTTCATGCAGCGCTCCTAGTGGGCTGTTTAGGTACTAAAATTTTACTATGGAAAAACGGGCGTAAACGTAAACCGAGATCGTATCAAACGTAACAAACTCGTACGAAGGTACTGGTGTAAAGTAGCCCTTATTCAGACGGTATACAATAATCCAAATTAAAATAGACAGTTCAATTAGTAATTTGAGTCAATCGGAAGGAAGTTCACAAACAAACAACATTCAATCCGAGAACTAAAACAAACAAAAATAAACATAACGGATAACGAGGGAACAATTACTGATGCCAGAAAGATTAGGATGAAAATGTGAACTAAGTATAGGTAAATAGGTAAGTTTAAAAATGAGTTAAATGACGTTTACTCCATCCATCAGCATTTTGATTTATTTATTTATTTTGATACCTATTGCTATACAATAAATGTTAAATAAAGTTAATAAAAGTTAAAAAGCTCAATGACTGCAACTCCTTTTGTCTATATCTATACAAATAAATAAAACTAAAGTGTCTGTTTGTGATTGTGATAAAAGTATACACGATAGGTACCTATACTGAAAATGCGATTTTGTCTGTCTGTTTGGCGGAGGTAATCTTCTAAACGGCGAGACCGATTTTGACAGGACTTTCACTGGAAGATAGCTAAAGATATATCACGTAACATAGGCTACATTAATTTTTGAAAATTGCATTAGCGCGCGCTCCACCTTTAAACCAGAACAGCAGCGCTTAACACTGTTGTTCTGGGGCAGAAATGTGTGTGAATGTGGTGCTCTCGAAATCGAATCCCGAAGGGTTCTAGCACCAAAGGGTTTAACCTCATCGCGTAGGATCGATCGATCGACTGAATAACGGAAACTAATGTTTACATTAATGGCGGATATCGTTTAGATAAACATCGGAAATGAATCAATTAATAAATCTTTTCGAGGCACAATCCTTCATTTTAATTGCGGAACTTGGATTTATTGTTAGTCATTGGTGTGGATTGAAATAATAGGTGTGATTGTAACGTGTATCTACCTATACGTAGCAATTATCAGGTCTCAGTTCTGTAGATTTGGTACATTTCTAGATATATTATATATTTCTTGTATGATCGAAGTAGCAATCGTGCAGTCCACCTGATGGTAAGTAGCCACTACCGCCATGGATATCTGTAATCAACTCCCTATAAGACCACAGTCCTACCTGAGGTCGACCACATATGAGTTGCTACCCCTGAGGACTAAGTTGGAACGCCTCGGATAAGTTCAAACCAGAACACAGCGTTCAACACTGCTGTAATTAAATAGGCGTGGCGGTGGCGTCGCCACAAAGGGCTTTAATAATTAAATCTAATACCTTTAAGGTATTAGATTTAATTATTTTATAAGAGCAATTATTTTATATATGTATATATGTATCAACGATCTCAGAAACGACTCCAACGATTTTCTTGAAATTTTGTATTTAGAGGGTTTGGGAGGCGATAAATCTATCTAGCCAGGTTTTATTTCCAAAAAAAAACATGATGTAGGTACTAAAAAAAACACCGAGCAAAACTCGGTCATCCAGGTAGGTACTATTTGTTAGGTAAACCGGATTTTAATAGGGTTTTTATAGTCTTACCTACCCAAGATTGACACAGTACGTTGCTATCCGTGAGGACACTATATAAAATGCCTCGGATACCTACGGCTCCCTTACAAAGCTTACAACAGCCACATTACGTTTATATCGAGAAATGAACCGGAGTTCAGATTTGTTGACTTTCCCCGCGCCCCTAAATTAGCGTAACAGGATATCTTCCGCCCGTCTCCCGTTACTGAATATCACAGAGACAGAAGGCCAATATGATACTAAACGATCGTTCACAATGTTGATAACTAACAAACATTAAGCTACGCTGAAAATAAAATCACTAAGTAAGGAATGCTTTTGACTAATACCAATACTCGTTGAAATAATTTTTAAATTGCGAATTTGATCGTCAAATCTTCCACATCAGAAGTCATTATTTTTAGCGAAAATGTCGCTAAATATTTTTCTCTCTAAACTTAGGGGTAAACCCGCGAAATTCTTATATTGCGGTCGTTGATTGAGAGTAGGTATATAATCAAGATTGTGGTGTACTGGGAAGGTACATATTATTTTTAGTTTTTACGCATTAGTACTAAAATTAAGTAAAGAAAAGTAATTTATACTGAATTTTATACAGGACCCTTATTTATTTACACAACTTCAACAGCCATAAATCCACAAAATTAAAACTACAAAATCAAAATAAGTTAGTAGTATATCAATAAGTAGGTACCTACGCAATTACTCTGTTAAATTTGTAATCAATCAAATTAAACTCCACAAAATTGATAGTTACATGCCTTGTTAATCTACTGCGACGACAATCGTCTATGTTCACTGTTTGTTTTGCCATGTTTCAACCCCTTTCTCAATCTATTTTTGTAGCTGTGACGCGGGAAAGGTTAACTGAGAAAATATCTACACCTGGTTTCCCAAAAGGGGTGAAGGAGTAATTTTTATTTTTGTATATAAGCGTTCCTTAAAGTGCCTATTATTTTTTACATAAAAATCAAATAAAAAAAAATAAAGATGAAAAAAATTCAGACTGGTAATCAGATTGTTTATAGAATTCTTTTTAAACTTCAATTAATCTACCATCAATTTACAGGGTGTTTGTAGAAAATAAACTGTTAAAACCTTCTTTCTATAAGATTAGCACTAACTGTCTAAGAATGCAAAATAAAGACAAATGAATATTACTTATACAGTAACAGAAATGATTATCCAAGTAGACAAACACAAACATTTACCCGCCAAAATTAACTAGCAGTCAACACATTGTGTGGTCCTGTTTTTGCAGCTGTAATCCGTCTGTCAATCATTGTCACACATGGACCTACATCGTACCAACAGTCTCTAAATCTGTATTGGACATTGTTTTCGTATGTGTTAAATAATCATATGACCGATATATTTCTAGTTTATAAAGAAATTGTGGATTTAGTACCTCCTCAACTCATAGAAACGACTAAAATATGCCCAAAAACAATACATGATAGGTTGTGTGGCATCATTTTTGGCAATGAAACTATTAATTAATTATCTATCTATCTATCAGCCTTTAATTGTCCACTGCTGAACATAGGCCTCCCCTAATTTACGCCACTCCGCCCGGTCCTGAGCCGTCTGAATCCAGCGGTTTCCCGCCGTCTTCTTTAGGTCATCAGTCCACCTGGTCGGGGGGCGCCCCGTACTCCTTTTTCCCAGACGTGGTCTCCATTCGAGAACTCTTCTATTCCATCGGTTGTCTGTCCTACGAACGATGTGGCCTGCCCATCGTCACTTCAGTTTACTAATTCTGAGAGCTATATCGGTAGTTTTTATTCTTCTACGGAAACAGCTAACTAAGAATAAGACACTACGAAATAAAACGCAGATACGCATAAAAAATAAACTAACTGAATTACAGAGTTCCAAGTTTATAAAACGCGCAAGAGAAATTTATTTTATTTATCTTACACTGTAACGCAGTAACAAGGGTTTACGAGACAGTAGGATGTCGAATCAATACGTCAATTACTCGTACCTTTTATGGCCTCTCCAGATGGGAGCAATAAAATGAACGAGACTACAACCTACAAGGAATAGAAGGCATGAGTGCGTTGATACCATACTTATATGTTAGTGTAATGCGGCTACTTTGTCTTAACGATCTGCGTGGTAAAGCGGTCACCACACCAGTCTGATATGCAGAGGGCTCCAGGTTCGATCCCCGGCCAGATAAGTATCTAAATGATGAATTTAGTTTTCTGTTCTTCTTGTTTTGAACACAACACTCACGAAGACACAAATACCTAGACAAAACTGGGTGTTTGTGTATTCGTCTTTGTGTGTCCATGGCACACACGATGCAGGAAAAAAATCTAGTGTGAGGCTATGAGTGTAGAAAGTTTGTGAGTGTGTGTGTGTCTTCTCTAACAAAGGTGTTTAGGCTATGGCTTAACACGCTGGCAAGTGCGAAATGGAAGCTTACAGACTTTTTAAAAACTCTCTGGCGTGCAGGTTTCCTCGGAATATTTTCTTTAACATTTTGCAAAATCGGAGGCGATTTTACTTTTCTGATCCTTCAAGTGAGTAATGTCCTCATATAATTCATAAAATATTATTATCTTGGTATTAAAATAAGCAATAATAATGTAAATTTGATAAAACCTTTACTCATTTAATTGGTAATTTTACATTGAAATCAATTACTGATTCAAAAGATAATTAAACGGCGTTCAGTAAATTCGTGGTATCGATTAAACTAAAGATTACTTTTAACCGCCATGACTAATAGTACACTTGAAAAGTTATCAAACCAGCTCGCCAGCTACCAGCTAACTTGACCAGCTATCAAATACTAGTACACTTGTAAGGGTAAATTACTCGACCAGCTATCAAATACTAGTACACTTGAAAGGGCAAATTACTCGACCAGCTATCAAACACTAGTACACTTGAAAGGGCAAATTACTCGACCAGCTATCACATACTAGTACACTTGAAAGGGCAAATTACTCGACCAGCTATCGAAGTTCAACTAGCGTTACTTCAACGTTACTAAGAGCTCTAAACTTGAGACGATTTAATCAATTAATCTTATATATCGTTCTGTACAGAAATATACAGAAATTCTTGCACTAGTTAATTTCCGTAAATATGGTATATAAGTTTATATATGAATTAGTAAATAAATAAATTGTAAATCAGCAATGTCATATTTAAACTGAAGATTACTTATTAAATTCCATGACAACTAGTACACTTGAAAGGGCAAATTACTCGACCGACTTGACTCGATGGAAGTTCAACTGACGTTTCTTGTAAGTTCAACGTTAAAAGCTCTCAATTTCAAACTGCTTAATTCATTGATTGCCGTTACTTGTGTCTTGGAGAAATATAGAAAACTTCTGCCTGCGTTTATTTGAAAAATAAATACAGTATATATATTTATTTATGCTACAAAATGTATAGAGGAAAAACATTATTATCAAATAGGGACATTTATTGATTCATCATAGTCTTATCACTGCTGGGTACGGGTCTAAATCAGAATGTTTCAATTCAATTACCTTAGTATTATAATGTAAGCTTTGATATATTTCCAGCTTTAATATTTCAAAGGACCGCGAAGTCCACGAATAATTTATTAATTAAACTAAAACTCTCATTTTGTTTCAAGTTGGTCATGACGTAAGAACCTTCATTCCATTGCTACTGAAATACTTTTACATCAGGCGTAACTTTGCGGAAATGATAAAAAGTTACGATAAAACTACATACACCATGAAAGAAAGAGACAACAGGAACTGGCATACGAGCCGATTAGTATGGTAACCGGTGTAGCCAAACATACATAGAAATTAGTACCTTATCTTATTACCACTAAAAAACCTGCATTTTTATTGATTGCCTGTTATTATCAATGAATAAGGCACGTTCATGAAGTTTTACAAAAAAAAATTTGTACTCGAAAAACAAGATTTACGTGTCTCAAAGACTACCAAGCACTGACGTTAAGTATGCTAAGCTGATCATACTGGTACTCGCATCAACTCGTCCACATGCCACTTATTGTTGTCTCATTATTTCATGACTACACCATACGTGATGGCAGCTGATTGTTTCGAAGAAGTTTTATCCTAACTTCGTAAAGTCACCTTATTCGTACCCCAACGTCATAAAAGCAAGTATACTTGACTAGTCGGTATACTTGAAACTAGTATACTTGAAAGGGCAATTCAATTGACTGATCGTTGAGAAGTTCGACTGTTACCCGTAACTTCGAAGTTACAATGAGGGCTTTCAATTCGGGTTTAATGAATTAATCCTCTTTGTTTGAAACAGGTATGCAAGGAATTATACCTGAGCCGATTTAAATGAGTTCTTTGTGCAAACCTTGTACGCTTAATTATGGAAACGGGTTAAATAATACGCTTAAACGAAACTTATAATACGGGTAACGAAAGAGGTAAAATATTATGGTATCCTATAAATAATATATGTTTAGAAATTGCTATTTGGATTTAAATAAGTATAAAGCCTAGAAAATTTTAACTAATAAGCATTAGCATTAGGCTACATTTTAGGCTAGGATTTAAGTTTCTTTTTTCCAAAATTATCACAAATATTTTTCATCATGATCATGATCATCATCAACCCATTATCGTCCCACTGCTGGGCACGGGTCTCCTCTTAATGAGAGGGATTTAGGCCTTAGTCCACCGCGCGGGCCAAGTGCATTGGTAGACTTCACACACCTTTGTGAACTTTTTTTTTAAGAACTCTTAGATGTGCAGGTTTTCTCACGATGTTTCCTTCACCGCACAGCAAGTGATATTTAATTTCTAATACGGACATATATCAGAGGTCCAGGATTTGAACCTAGGACCCCACGATTGAGAGGCTAGGCTATCACTGCTCTTTCAACCGCTTTCACTGCTCCTATTTTTGATCCTGCAATATTTTTCATCAACTTAGGAAATGGAATAAGCATTATTGATAATTAAATGACTTCAAGTTTTTTTTTTTCATAAAATAACAGCCTCTAAAAGTTTAAACAATTACTTAGTATACGAGCCTTGTGTTAGAGTTAATTTTTTTTACGTAACCCAGAATATTTTGCATAACCCAACGTGCTAATTTGAATCCATGAATCGATTATCCCACAGACCTGCAGTCTTAATAATTTAGCAGATAATTGACTTAATGCTACGAGCACTTTATAGTACTAAAGTCACTTACTATTCTAAAAGCGAGTACTAGTACACTTGAAAGAGCAGTCGACGTAAGGGCAAGTCACTTGACCGATCTGTAGAAGTTCAACAAGCGTTACCCGTATCTTCAGCTTACAATAAACGTTTTATGGGTTTTAAGGATGGTGTAATTAATGAACTAATTGTCATTTGGCAGGTTTACAAGTAATTCATATCTGAGTTGACAAAAAGAAAATATATAAATGAACACAGACAAAAAAGACAAACCCGCTGAGTTTCTTGCCGGGTCTTCTCAGTTGAGGTCGCGTTCCGATCCGGTGGTAGAATAAGAAAATATTGTAAATGACAATTTGTAAGTGCCTTCGCAAGGCCTATGCAAAAAAAAATATAAAAAAAGATTAAAAAAATGGAAATTGGAAATCTCCAAAGTTATTTGAGGTCAATACATTATTGGGTCATATCAAATGCCATCCTGGGTAAAAATCTAAGACCATAAATAGAATATACGAGCCGGTTCCTACGGTTTCACACGCGTTAAAAAAAGTTAAAATTAAGTATACGAATTTTGATGAAACATAACCTATAGAACTAAGTAAAATTTATTCTTTAAATTGGTGAAAGATTTTTTTAAATCGGTCCAGTATTTTCGGAGCCTATTCATTTCAAACAAACAATAAAATCTTTTCTCTTTATAATATTAGTATATACTACAGACCTGTAATCCTAATTTAGCAAATAATTGGCTCAATGCCCCGAACACTTAATTGTAACTAAAGTCAATTACTATTCTACAAGCGACTATTTTCTCTACAACTCTTGAAAGGGCAGTACACGTTAGGGCAATTCACTTGACCGATCTGTAGTTCAACAAGCGTTACCCGTATCTTGAGCGTTGCAATGAGTGCTCTTAATCCAGGTTTAATTAATTTAATTAATTATCTTTGTTCGTTACAGAAGAGAGAGAATTTCAATGAATAAGAATGTAAAGTGTAATCGTTTGGGTAATCTGTACACAATTTAAACTTATTTATATATGAGTAGCGGAAAGCGCGCATAGCGCTGCTGATTGCGGAGATCTTAGCTGATCTACAAAGTTAAGCAACGTCGGGCGCGGTCAGTAGATGGATGGGTGACCGCTAGTGACAAAAACTTCATGCGCATTTCCATGCTTCGGAGGGCACGTTAAGCATTGAGGCCTTATGGGCGGTTTGAAAACGTTCGACACGGGTTTGCCACTAACACGTATCACCCTCCACCACCATTGGAACAGCGTGATGGAGTACGCTCCAAGCCTTTCAGTTATGGAAGAAGATCCGTGCCCAGCAGTGGGACATAAAAAGGGCTGTGGTATATACAAGTAAACTTCCGAAAATGTAATCTATGGAGTAACATAACTTCCTTTTACTTCTTTATAAATGCAAGCAAGATTCATCAAAATTGATTAAGTATGTTACAAAATCAACGTTCCAAATTAATCCTTAAGTAGCAACTAATTTTGGGCTGACCATAAGTATGAGTCAAATATTATTCGGGAATAACGGCAGTTGGCCACATACTGCCAACTTAACGTTTGCTATCGTAACATACAAATACCCAAAATTATATCGAATCTGTCTATCGTCCACGCGAACCACTTACGTGAAGGTGGCGCGGGCGGTTATCTTCCAGCGAACAGCGTCAAATTCCGTTCATCCGCTACCATTTTGCACCAGAATTGATGTTGATGAAACAAACTAAAATCTTTAAGAGATTTTGAGCGTGAATCCATTTTAAAAGATCGTCAATCAGCGAAGCTAGTTTAGAAGCTTAAAGCTAAAAAGTTTAGATGAAAAACTGTTAGTAATAGTAGTGTAGGTGTTTACATAGGTTGGCCTCACTCGGTCACGCTCGGTCACACTCGGTCGTGTTAGCGCCCTTCTCGTTTAGTTTTTTCCGTACTTTCGTTGTTATTTCATTAAATAAATAAAAAAAATCTTGTGCCGTTGACGTACGACACGTACATGCACACGCACACGTACACGAACACGTGAACGTACACGCACATGCACACGCACACGAACACGTGAACTTACACGCACATGCACACGCACTCGAACACGTGAACCTACACGCACACGCACACGAACACGTGAACGTACACGTACACGCACACGCACACGCACACGTACACGAACACGTGAACGTACACGCACACGCACACGAACACGTGAACGTACACGCACACG
>DWLZ01000088.1:0-14092 GCA_018251995.1 Urbanus velinus | reverse complement strand
TGCAATGTTGACACTAAATATACTACAGAAAAGCTGATGTTATTATACATATAAACCTTCCTCTACAATCACTCTATCTATTTAAAAAATGCATCAAAATCTGTTGCGTAGTTCTAAAGATTTAAGCATACAGAGGGATATAGGGACAGATAAAGCGACTTTGTTTCACACTATGTAGTGATAATAATTATGAGCATTTTAACTAAAAAATCGCTTACCGTTCTATAGTAAGTGCAAATCTTATTATCTTATTACACCACTAAAATCAGAATCTGTTCCTAGAGCAACCTGCTCAAGGGATAGATTAATACGTGATTATGTTACTAAGTTAAAGATTATAGGGGTTGACCCGTTGATAGTGTCACTGTCACTACTTTCCTACTGTCTTCACAGCATGAGAAGGGTTTAAACCACAAATCGCTACATAAGTGTGAATTTGTGAACTTCACAAATTCTCCAGAATATCAAATAACTCTTAAGACAATACATGTAAGTATAAGTGATATTTTAGTCGGAATGTTGTAGGGCAGTTGAATATTTTAGAGGCGTTCAATCTTAGTCTTTTATGTCAAAAATTATGTTCGATGACGATAAACGAGTTATAATTAATTTCCAATACAACGAATGTATTGTGTCCTCAAGGGTAGCAATGTGTCTGTGGACGACCCCAGGAAGGACTGTTTCTGAAGTTGATTACAGATGTCCATGGGCGGCAGGGGCCAATTACCATCACTTGCACTGCATGCTCGTTTGCTACTTCCATAACACTACTACAAACACAAAAACGACTCGCAAACTGATTTAACGGTACACACATGCATACCGGGTGCACATCGTAACAAAATCTTAGCGGGAAGGACAATCAGAGCGTGGTTCGCCAACATTTACTCAATCTGGTGACCTTGTTCGAATCAGAGCAACAGTGATATCGGATGTCTGCACACGTCATTTTTTTTTTATTTTATGTTACTTTTTTTTCGTTGGAATGTGTGCAGTTGACCTCGATTTGTATATTTTTTGTTTGAGGTTAATGAATTTTTGTATCATTTTTAACGAGTTGTTTACAATTATTATTATTAATTTGATTTACTAAACGGTCTGCTGTTTAAATTAGTAGTAAAATTAGTGGTCAAAAACATTAAACTTTTTTTCGTGTTTTGAAACAGACAAATAATGCTGCTACTAATATTTGCTTTACTTTTTAACTGTAAAGCAAAATATTAAATATCCCCATTTCATTTTACTCACAAATTCCGTTCGCTTTATGTATTGCTGTTTGTTATGTACGTTACATGTAAACAAAAAAACTTCCGACAGGGAGACACTCCGTGTAGAATACAATCCGAAGTACGAGTATCTCTAGTAGAAAAATAACGTATTGCGTAGTAGGTAGTGGTAGTACCTAATAGTCTAGTAGGTATAACAATAACACCAATGCAACATTGAAGATAATGTGGTAATAAAAATAAGAAGGAATATTAAAATTATGTGTGAAGCAACACGACCTTCTCCAAATGAGGTCACTAAAATAATTTGATTGTCTTAATTTGTGACGAAATCGGTAATGTTTTGGTTAACTTGTTTCTTTTATACAGTGTTGCGACACCTTTATTTTTGTTTTTATTTTTGTGACATACGTGTTATTTCGTGAAGCTCTGCTCATCTGAATATATGTTTTTTCTATCTGTGCGCTAAATTTATGAAATATATCAACGCTTTCTTAAGTCTTATGAGTAGAGCCAATCCTCGCACTAGGATTAATCTCGCATCGTAGGAGCCATGGAAACAAAAAGGCGAAAAATCAAACATTTTGGATTTCGTTTTTTCGTCTTTTTATATAGAATAAAATCCTAACTCATCATTCAGATGTCTGTTTGATCAAGGATCCAACACTGAACCTACTGCGTGTCAGATCGGTATGCTGACCGCTCCGTCGACCGTGACCACGTCTGTCGTGGAATATAGTTAATCTACATACATTTCTTTTAAAAATACTTGTAACTTCCATTGAAAGTTTTGACCAATCCGATTTCAGTTTTAGATGTATTAGGATCTTGTGTCAAAAGTTAATTTTAATAAAAATGGAAATAATTTAGTGTAAACTGATAGACCGACAAACATATAAAATGTTTTATGTTTAGTAAAGACGCATATAATAAAATTCATACATAGCTTAGAAAAAGCAATAATTTTTTAATTAAAGACAACTGTAAGCTTTAATTTTATTATTTAAGATAATATTTAAATATTTGTTTAGTCTTTTTGTCAGGCTCACGGCCACCAATGATTCCGGTCCGAGGTCTTTCGTGTTATGATAACACGACGACACCAATGTTTTTTTATTGGTTTCCTAAGCGTTATTTATCGTGTCGTAGTGCTCAATGTATTTATATCTTTACACGTCTAAAGTACACACTTTTGACTTTGGACAAATTGAATATGTGTATCTTTTTATGAAATTGATTTGACCACATGACATATGAGCACCGTGAATACGGTCCGTCTAATAGTAAGTGGCAAGGTCATTAGTAATCGACCTCAATTAAATTGTAGACCTGTTAAAGGTCGTTGCTACCGAGAATTTACATGAAAAAACTTGATGTGTTCTTTGCTTTACCTTCATCCTAATAAAACAGCAGCTGATAGACACAGGCACCTATTATCACTTACCATAATATAATGAACTGCCCACTTATTTACTACTTCAGTTTTGTAAATAGATATGGATTATAAATTGCAATGGTTAATATTTATTTCATTTACTCATTTCTATATATTTTTTAAATTTCATATTGTCATTTTCATTACACACAGCCTGCAGCTGCGTGTAACCAATTAAGTACCAACTATGATGAACTGTAACTACATATATGTAAATATGTAGAATAAATATAGAGAGAAAAAGTAATAATTTAATTTATTGAATCTCAGTCCTTGTGTGGTTTTTCTCTGGGGATATTGTGAGAATACGACATATCACGAGCTGTGTCTAAGATGTATGACTTTTAATATTCTTTTTTTATAATAAGTTTTTTAGAATAAGTCTTTATATTCTATTAAAGAAATGCGATAGTCATCTCATCTTTAACCTTTCATAAATAACAATAACTCAAAATTGCCAACCCTGAATAAACCTAGAGAACTACTTATCGCCAGTAATTGTCATTCGTGTCGTCCAAACACACGTACAGCCGGCACATAAGTCATTTCAAACGTCCAAAAGTCAGTTTAGTTTCATGCGAGCGTTTATCCACGTTTAACGTTTCTACACAGGGCGTATTTGTTCAATTATATTCACTCTCATTTGGCTACCCTAAACAAACCTAGATAACTACTTATCACCAATAATTGTCATTCGTGTCGTCTTAACACAGATACGGCCGGCACATGACAGTTCAAACGTCCAAAAGCTAACTTGGTTTATCCACGTATAACGGTTGTGCACTGAGCGCATTTGTTAAATTATATTAACTCGCCATTTCGAGTTAATATAATTTACTCTGGACGAACTGAAATTGTCATTCGTGTCGTCCAAAAGCCAGCTTGGTTTATCCACGTTTAACGGTTGTACACAAGGCGTATTTGTTTACGATGGTAACGTTATCGGACCGAGGTTATTGCCTCCAGATAAGCGAGCTGATTGATCGCGTCTGGTGGTTTGTTTTCTCTTTTATTTGTTGCTTTGGTGATATTATTGTTCTATCGGTCATGTTGATTACGACCATTTTTAGGCTTCCGTACAAAATTGACCACGACTGTTTTCAGGCTTCCGTACAAAAATGACATTTTTTGGCCTGCCGTGTCTGCTCTTGTCTCTGCGCACATATAGGAAACCACGATAGGACCTAGCAAATTTGCCACTTTTGCATCATTTAACATTAGAGTACCTTCGTACACTTTTAGCATAGGTAATAATATAGTAAAACACTGATATACGAATACGAAAGATACGAAGTGTTTGTCTGAATGCGATTTACAATCGAAATACGATAAAGACAAATGGAGAAATTTAAACCCAAATACTTACCTAATATGAAAAGAGATGTCACGCTTCGTCAATGCCCAAACCGGAACCACTCCCTACATTCTCCCCATAGAATCGCGGGTCGTTGAACATCCTCAATGGAGCCGGGAGGACGGAAGTGAAGGACGCACCTGGATGTGGCATACCGACACTACAAGGTGCGTTTACAATGTTCCGAAATTCGTTGAAATTCTCCTTAGTAGTCACGGAAAGTTCTTCGTTTCGAATAGTAAGTACATATCCTGTTTGTACGAAACTATTGTACAATAACGCAACGGCTTTTCCGAGAGTCTTATAAAGATGATTAACGTTATGTGTGATACTTAATGTAAATTTGCAAAATTCCGTGTATTTTTTTTCAATTAAGGTTGTTTTTTTCTGTAATATTCTATCCTCTATAATCTATCTCTCATATCTTATATCTTATGTACTTAAAATACGACCATGAAACTTAATAGAACTTTATTAGGCTTCAGTGCTCTTCTAACTGAACCGTAATTATAACAATTAAACTGCAATCAAGTAATATATAGAAAATTACCTTGAAGAACATCATTTACTCTGTATGTGTGCGTTAAATACGTGTTCGTGGTCGATATTACGACCATGCTTGAGGAAAACACGCGCGATCACATATAGTTTACCACCAGGTGAGATGCAGTCTAGTGTGTAATTATGCTTACATATAGGCACTTGTAGGTACTATGTTATGTGGTACTTAATAGCACATACGTGAGTCAAACGTAGGAAAAATTGAGGAAATGTATAGGTGAATAAAAGAATAATAAATAATATAAATAATTGCATTTTGAAAATAGAAATAATAAGTTTTATGAACAATGTTGCAGGCTGGTAAGGTTAGAGGTTAACATATCTAGACTATCTAATTGTTAAAACATTGCTTAGAATACATGTAATATAATGATAAGAGATAACAGTTATAAAGCAAAGTTATTTCTAATATGTAGTTTTAGGATCCTAAATAGCAAATCATGGATAGGAGAAAAGAAAATAAATAAATACAGAGAGCTGTCGGTTATTGGATTACACAAGATTTTTTGCAAAATTATGATGTTTGGAAAGTACGAATAGCTACAGGAGTTCCAAGAACTTTGTGAAAGGTTAACATTTTGTTATTGATATATTATTATTTTTTTGTAAAAAGACGCTTTCTACACACATAGCCCCACAGTAGGATTTTCTCCTGTGTCGTGGGTACCATGGACACACAAAGACGAATACATAAACACCCAGACCCAGAACAGAAATCTAAACTCATCATTCGGATATCTGTCTAGTCGGGAATCGAACCCGGGACCCACAGCGCGTCAGACCGGTATGGTAACCACTCCGTCACGGGGGTCGTCGAATATTGCTACACTGTAGATTTTATACCGCAAATAAATATGACATCGTCTAAAAGTTCCATCACCTTTAACCTTTCACTCAATTTAATTGCACAGTGCAATGAAACAACACGCGCTCGAAATGGAACCTGCAAGGGACAAATGATATGAATTCATTCATTAGCAGCCACTAAATGCGTCGTCGACCTTGCGCCGCGCCGGCTCAGTGTGGTCGACCTACGGTGCCGACTGGTATTTACTTACTAACTAGAAGGCTGGTTGTTTTAATAAAAGTAAAATTGATTCGGAATATATGTAAGTGATCATACAAATAATGTCGGAAATATAAAAATATTTCTGGATCTGGAGAAGAGTGCCACCAACCGGATCTAATCCTTAAGACCCATCTTAACACTATTCAAAATAGCATCATAAAAATTGGTCAAACCAACATGCACAGTGGAATTTCTTAGTAAAGGTACAAATATATCTTTGTAGGTACCTAAGTCGTAATTGTGTTCAAACTCTCATTCATTTTTTGTAGCATCCATCTGCCTCCGATATTGAGCAACTGTCGTTGCATGTAGTCGTAAAGGTTAAAATTACACAATTACCTGTAGTATAATATCGCAAGGAATGATAGGAGAATAATGATAGTGATATAGGTTTGTCTACTGTGAGGTAGGTATCGTGAATGGTACCTCTTTAACAACAAGGTGCATAGTTGCGTCAATGTAGCATTTTTTGTTTTATAAGTTCTTACATTTTTAGAGGACACCCTATAATAATTAGTTGATGTTTGTATGTATGTAGGTGGTAGAACAATTTACGGTTCGATTCTGGAAACAGCCGCCCTATCTATTTCTGTCTTATAACAGGAGTGTCGAGTGTCTGAACTGCATAGATCGACCATGAGATGGATTGCTCTTTTGCTACTTTACTATAAAAAATCTTAGCCGTGCCTGTTGGCATGTGTCGTCCTATCAGAATCAGAAGTTGCTCCCACATTTCCCGCTACATTACATTCAGTCGCCAGACAGTGGACTAGAGTGGTGTCGCATCGGACACGCGATGACCGATACGAGCGCACTTGCGCCGGCGCCCCGCCATCTGCTCGCTGACGGCGCTGATAAGACACAAAATGAACGACTTTTTTGTTAACATGAGTGCCCTCTACGAGTGAATGCCCGTAGCCAGTCGTCGTACAGTGGACTAGAGTGAAGTCGCGTCGGACACAATATGACCGATATTAATGCACTTGCGCCAGCACATCACACCTGATTTATCATTGTAGTACTTTTTTAAACATCGTATTCTAGATTCTACATCGTATCATATTAATCTGGACAAATATGGATAAAAATTTTTAAGGTTCCTCGATGCCAAGTCAATTAAGTATACCTATCTATGAAATAGACGTAGTATTCGGTGGCGGTAACTGTATGGTAGACAAAGTGCCGTGCCTGGTGGCATCGTCCTATCGGGAGCTGCTCGTACATTTCCGGCCACATTACGTTCAGTCTGCAGACAGTGGACCAGAGTGGTGTCGCATCGGACACGCGATGACCGATACGAGCGCACTTGCGCCGGCGCCCCGCCATCTGCTCGCTGTCAGCGCTGATAAGAGAAAAGTGAACGATTTTTTTTTGTTCGCATAAGTGCCTTATGAGAGTGAATGACCGTAGTAAGGGTAGTCAGGTAGATATCAGGTAATATCTGGTACGTTAAGTATGTAGAGAAAATCACTGATTATTTTTTGCAATTAGTTCGATGCACCTTTCGCGTTGGTTATGGGTTTTTTAAGTTTGTAAATGGGAAGTAAACAAGGTTATCCAAAATTAAACTAGTTAGAAGGTGAAATATGGAAAGTTTGCTTGTTGTCTCCAATAGAGGTTATCGTAAACATTTAGAGGGAGTAAATAAACTAAATGGTTACTGCGATCTGATATGAATAGACCATACCTTAGAACGGTATCTACGCTAGTAGGTAAATATTGATGTTGCTTACAGTATAATAATTTCACGATTTCGTAAAAGCTAGCTGCACTCAGCGTTCCTTTGTCAAACCAACAAGATGCTCAACAAACGTAAAAAAATCTCACATAACGAGAGCTCTCCCGAAGGAGTCGGGTATTATTGAAATTGTAAACGGTTCAAGCGTCGCGTGACCCGCGACCGACGCATTCATCAAAACATTCATATATTATGTATGAGTGTATATGTACAGTGCAGCGATCTCATTGCGCGCAAGACAAGCGCCGTAACGCACCGCGCCGCCGGCGCCCGCGCTGCCCGCTCAACTGACAGCTCAGATAAAACCAAGTGTTGCGATTACCTTTTTTTACACCTCCGCCGTGTAAACATGACGGCTTGGGAAAATATGGACTGGATAAAGCGCCGGCGTTCTTCTACCTATAAGCACATCTTTGTGCCTTTGCTATTTTTTAGCCATTTTAAGCTTATCAACTGTTGCTGTTTTGATAGGTATCGCAGACGGGTCGCTTGCAGTACCGATTTGAAGTTTTCTTAAATTATCTCTACGTAACAATCGCAGAAATGTTATAAACATTCAGATAAGGTATTCTAGACTGTCCATCGTGTTGCTAGAATACGTTATAAAATAAATTCTATTTGCTCAAACACGTAGACATGTGTCAGAGATAGCTGACGTTTCCGATCCGTGAGTCGATTCGAGAATAAATCGTGAAACTAAAAAAGAAAGAAACTATATCAATGCTGAACAAGTGTGGAGTATGCACCGCCGGCGTCTATTGTACGTATCGGTCGGAGATCTGTGTTGGACGCGTGTGAACGACAATGTACGAGCGCATCGCATTGCTAATCTGCCCTGTTTGCATTCACGGGGCGAGGTGCAGCTGTGTCGATAGTGCGGATCATACGCCGCCGCCTTGGGACGAGCTCATATGTAAGCGTTTCGTGACGGATTTTCTTATTAATAGCGCGGGTTGACATGACCGGTACAGCGCGGAACTATACAAGATCAACAATACACGTTGTTTAGTTTGATCTTGTACCGCGCGGTCATGTGAATCCGCGCTTAAACTGACGATGGTAGAACTACCTATGGAAGACGAATCACTTGTAACCAGTAGATGTTTCTGGTCAACGGGGGGTTAAACCTTTGGAGGATCAACATTAAACTGTCGTAAAATTAATGATTGCCTTATTTAATCCTATTTAGTTCTGATGTGTTCTAAGAATAATTATTTTTTAGAAGTTTACGCAACAATGTAGCAATGTGATTGTTAAACTTGTTTCGTAAAAACATACGCTCTTTTCCACGTGTATTTTACGTAGAAATTTTGTGTGTCGTGGTTTATTATATTAACGTACTCGTATAAGTAGACAATATTCAAGACTTACCTATATAACGTTCGATGGTTACATATACAAGAAGTTTATAAGAATAAAGATAAAGATCTCATAATCATTCACAATTACGTTTGCAAGGAGTGTTTCTATAATTTAACGTTAACCTGTATAACTATAGATTTCTTCGTATTACTCATGAATGTACCTTCAATAATAGTAATAGAGTCCACTTACGATGGGCTGTGTGACCCAAATTGTTAATTAGGCCGTGTGTGATAGACACCTGTGCTTCTCAGAGTCGATGGAAAGATAAAAAAATATTCGTAGAAGCACATATTGTTATCAGGCGCTCGTAGGAAATCCTAATTCGAATCGCCGAAGTAAATTGACTGCTGTTAGGTAAGTAATGAAATAAAGAGGGTCTAGTTATATTTTTTGTTTTTCGTGGGTGATAGTCCCAGTTTTAAGTCCTAAGACTTAAGTCTTAAGACTATTTATCTATTATTCGAAATTATGTAGGTACGTACCTATATAAATATTAAATATTTGTCATATATTTAATGTCAAGGAAAACCTTCATAAAGAAACCAACATACAGCCTACGAATTCTCAAAATATCAACCCTTTTTATTGTGAGAGAAGACCCATCTCCAACTCCTTGACGATGAAGGTGAGGACATTACTCATTCGTAGTAGTATTGGTAACAGTATCTCCATTGCGTGATGCACTTCGCCGCACGCATTATTTACGACACGACAATTAATACCAACGACCGTAAATTAGACCAATAGCACTCATTCGAAAGCAACGCGGCCATACATTACGATATGTCAAAACGTCGAATTATCAATTTTCTCTCATACCATAAAATAGTGAGGTCCAATTAAAACCAGCGACGTCGGTACGGAGTTGCATCTATCAATTACTCATGCAAATGCCGTCGTGGCATGAATATTCATATCTTACTATGGATTCTATAATTTTGATTGAGACGCCGTGACACACCCCGGCAATGCACGACGCATGGTCGCTGTAAAGCGCCATGCACATGCACATTGCATATTAGCGGCAAAGCTGGATGCATACGAGTTTGTTCCGCTATGTTCATCACTATTTTTATATTTGAGTAAACAAGATTTTTTGATCACCTCAGAATAAAAAAAATAGTGATATGATATAATTCAAATTAACAAAACAGTTGACAAATTTATTAATCGAGATAATATACTGTCAAATCTTTAATTGTCAAAAGTCTTATAATAATAACACACGAACGTTCAATCCTTTTTTTTTTGATATTACGAAAGTTCGATCCGTTATGTTTTAGGCATACAGGCATTTGGCTATACGAACTACAACTTAAGCGAGACAAAATCATCTGACAGTAGTGGATGTTACTATAAAAAGTCATATTTTTTAAAAATTACAATAAGTTAATGTTAGATATAGGGTAATCAGATAGATATGTGTTATTAAGTAAAACTCTAGCCTAGCGAAATCTTTGACATATTCCTACATCGACAAAAACAATTAATCATATGTAACGTGCGCATGCTGTTAAATATGGATCTGAATTATGTCACATTAATTATATACTTATTAATATGTATTTTTTTTCTACGAAGCTATAATTTCATGCTTGTCGAGCGAACTTATTTTTTCTACAAAAATCAATTACTTGCAACAAGTTTTCGTGACGGGTTTAGATAAATTGTTCGCTTTAATTGCAATAGTTGTGATCTAAGAATTTGTTGGCAATTAAGACCGAGTAAAGTATTATTGAACTGGTAGAACTAGATGGAGCTGTTATCACCCATTTACGTATACCTTTTACATTCAAAGTGGAGTTTTTATCTGTCGTATAATTTTACGACTTGTAACTATTAATTTTTTCTCTCGCCATTCATATAATAAGTAAAACGAGGTGTAATTTGCTCTCCGTAAATAGTTTAGTTGTAGTGCAAATGTGTACACATTATTATAACGCCGCACGACTAAAGAATGCCGCAAAATACAATTATTCATATCAAATACCACTTCGTGACATGAAACGCTGCGCTATGTTTAACAATGAGTGCAATGTGCACGCGGGATTTTTCCCTTAGAGTAAATGCAACTTGAATGGTTATTAAAATTGTACCCCACTACTGGGCGTGGACCTCCCTGATAGCTAAAGTATAATATTAGAGTTGTATTAGATGTAAGTAATACATTTTAGAATTGTTTCTTCTGGTTTTCTTTATAGTTTACGTCCCTATGTGTCATTGAAGGACCATAGGTACTTTAAACAATTATTAGACATTATTATTATTATTATATTCAAAGATACGAAATTCATAAAAAAATCTTCACTTTACACACCAAAAAATAATACACGATTATGTTATTTTTAATTGTTGTAAATTTAAGGTTTCGCAGTTAAATAATGAAATTAACAATCTTGTACACCCGTACCTAATTATAGTGTAGTTGACTCCACAAAATAATAAGAGTTTATTTCAGTAAAATGGCTACTTGATTCCCCAAAATCTGTAAGTCCTACGACCTCTCCCCCTTGTCTCGATGAATGCTTTATGAGCGTTATTTACATCCAACTCGGTAATTTGAGTGCCGTTTCGAAATTTAACACCAATAAAGATCATTGTGAGTGCGAGCAATAAAATTGACCTCTCAAGACCCTTTCGCTATCGCTGCGTCTCCTAATTGGTGGACGGTTAATACATATAAAGGCGACATATCGTATGCCCGCTTGGTCACTTGTCTCCTTGTCAGATGTTGAACGAGTCAATTAGTAAGTAGTTACTGAGCGATACGATGTACAGATGCGAGATTATGTTTGGTGTAAGCGATGGTCGGACAACGTTCCCGGACTCCTCCACATAGCGCTGAGGACGGAGGAGGAAGACCAGGGGCGTTTTATTGCGGTAAAAATCTTACATAACCCGCCGTCCTTCCCAAGGCACCGTGTACCTTTTCCCCAAGGTTTCCCCAAGGTTTCCCCCTCGTCAACAAAAAAGAAAAAAAGTTGTTTCTGTTATTAGATGTCGGGCATTATGTACAATGTGTTGAAAACGATACCGGAGTCACCCGAAGAGTATTTTTGAAAGGGATTTTATTGTATTGATCGCTTAATTTCATGTCAAATTTCAAAAATAATCATAAGTTAAAGAATTACGTAAACTACAGTTCAGTAGAAATGTTGTCTGTATGTTGACTGCGTAACACATAAAATAATTATTCTGAGATTTTATAATTTACCGCCACAATGTAATGTAACGCCGAGTAAGACATAGATATTTTGTCGTAAACTCGCCGGTAGTATGACACACACATTAATAGCAGCCCGCATATCTCTCGCCATACTTTATGGTCTACTACACACCCCTGTCGGGAATTTATGCACTACAAGTGGGCACTTTGTTCTTGTGTAACCGGCGAAATATTGTCCAATAATTATACGTACGGGCTCATATTATTATAGTAGTGGGCATTTGATTATCTTATACGGTTTGTGTGCTATCTTATAAGGCATGTGCGGTATGTTGTGTTGATAATCTCTTGAGGTATGTTTAGTTGTAAAATGTTTGATGTTCTTAGCTGCCTTACGAACTGCTGTAAGAACTTCTTCACGGTAGAAGCAGGTGTGGCAGTGCCTCCCAGACCAAATCATACTGGGTCTACCACCTTTCAAACATCACTATTTAATCATTTCACTCTAAGATTCAATGTAGGTATTCTAGATGCCATTGACACTCGCAAAAACATGAATTTAAAAACCAGATGCGTTTGAATTTAAAAACAGAAATCCAATTTTATCATTTAAATGTCTGGCCGGGAATCGAAACCAGACCCTCGGCGTGTCATGTGACTCCTTTGCCACTTTGTTAGAAGTCATATATCTATTACATATAAAATGTTGATAAAAAAATACGTTGATATAAAAAAGACGTGACCCTCTAAAGTTACTTAGTGTAATATTTATAATATATGATCTTAGCATTTATGAAGTCTATAATATATTCTAATACCAAGCGTAATCATTTCAATTTGAATTCATAAACATAATGTGGGACACCACCCTATTGTTAAGTAATGAAATAATAATTACACATGACCTACCTAAAAACCACGAGTGACCAGTGATGGAGTGTCTAACATCACGCCAACCACCCCTTCTAACGTATATAGCACATGCTGCGAAAACTCGTCAACCAAAACCGCTTTCAGTTATGTTATATAAGCATTCGTGTACTTGGATGTTTGTTAACAATTTTACAAAAAAAATTCACTTGAAATTATGGGATACAATTATATTAAAATTTTAATGGTCCAATCAAACGATTTACTTCATCGTCACCATAATCCACAACAAGATTCAAATGTGATTTTCTTAAAGGATTTATATTCCCATTCATCAAAATCATCGATTGTTTCGTATGATAACAATCCTAAATCATGTCTTAGCCTCTTTGGATTGATACTGTCTACTTATAGGTAAACTTGGATAATATTCGTGCGTAGTGCACACCAAAGAGCATATTTTATGAGGAGGTTATCATATCGTTCTAATCCATCTTAAAACGGTTCCCTTTCGTTCTCTCATCGCTAAGTGTCTAAATGACGAATTTACATATCGATTCTCGCTTTTTTTTAACTCATTGTATGTGACTATGACTACCCACATGTGTTACAGCGTTCATAGACACTTCAACCACACTAATTAGGGCCATGTCGATTGTCGCCGTCGCCATAACGTCCGTATTATTATTCCCAATAAAACTGTCGCGTGGGCCGACGTATCTCTTAACCGGAGATGCTATCACCGGTTTATACCCTAACAAGACGTAAAGAGAAATGGTCGCCCACATTGACATTCCGCTGCACTTTGAGATTACCCGCCGGGGAAGGTACCGTGCACTTCGGCGGGTAATTACTTACCGGGTTACAAAGACTTGCCGTGTACGCAATCTTAGATATGTGGCGTGATGCGGTGAATTGTGTGAAATTTATACGAAATTGGTATCAGGAAAACATACGCTGAAGGCAATGATAGCCAAGTGAAATAAAATCTGACTCATCAAAATTATTCATTCGACAGTCAAAATTCATGATTCTTATAGAATGATAGTTTGACTGCTGAAAAACTAACCCGCATGGCTGTGTTTCAACATACCGACGCATTCGGCCCCGGGTTCAATTCCCGACAAGACAGATATCTGATTGATAAATTTTGATTTCTGTTCTGGTTTTCACAAAATTTCTGAACAGAGATTTCTATTACTGCTCTGGGTGTATTGTGCTTATTTATCTTTGTGTGTGTTTATAGCATCCACTATCGAGCACAAGTCCTAGTATAGAAAGTATTTTCTGCAATTCTTCCTTTTTAAT
>DWLZ01000087.1:0-14102 GCA_018251995.1 Urbanus velinus | reverse complement strand
AATTTACAATTTACCACAATTTTGTTCATAAAAATAGAATTGTTGCCACAGCTGATATGAAAGAAGCAATTAAATTTAATAATAAAAGAACCCAAAGTCAATATCAACACCTACTAGACGTAAATAATAGATTAAAATTGAAGTTTATCGTATTCTACACATCGTAGAACCTAACTATAGGTACACAAAAATTCATCTAAGTGTTGAACTTCTAAACGGTTTAAAACACTCGACGGTTAGATGTTATCTTTACTAACAGACTGATAGTTCAGTGTTTGTGCAAGTCAGGTGCCATATTAAAAGTTTCATAAGAATGCACAAGTATTTTTTTATAATATAGAAGTAATCTATCAAACTAACATACACTGCTTGCCTATCTGATGATAAGTGGTCACTGCCGCCCAAGGACATTTGTAAACAGCTCCAAATAAATTACAATAAATTACAGATTTACCCGGGATTGACCACAGATGCGTTGCTACATCTGAGAACTTAGTTAAAAGGCCACAAATAAGTATATCACAGTATGTATCTCCCTTACTACACTGTAACCACACTACTGTACAGTATACCTACTTACAAACTGTGCTAATACTTACGAAATACAAAAGGTATTCCTCCTCGTATTGCCCGCTTTCCGTCGAACACGGCTTGTTTACTGAAAATAAAATACATTGGTCTCATAATCACAACAATATAATATTCATAAAACGAAGTAAAAATATCAAACATAACAAAGGAACCGAAAAGAATATTGAAGTTAGTCTTCAAAGGGATAGAGGTTTCAAAGAAAATTGTTGAAATGTTCGAGTTGTAAAGAGAGGAAAATTAACGAAAGTTTTGTACGTAACACAGAAAATATTGATAACAAAGTTTCAAGCTCAACAAAATTTGTAAACGATAATGAAAAATATTTCCTACAATATTATTAAAAGCACATTTTTTATTAAATTTATGAAGACCTAAAACAAAAAGGAACTTAAAACGAACGAAAACTTTATAGAACTGAAGTGTCTACCAATGATCTAAAAATAACACCTGTTATCTAAGCTCGTAGAATATTGAGCAAATAAATACTTTTAAAGCATTTTGAAAAACTTTATGAATATCTGCTATTTTGAAGTTAACGTATAATTTTCTTATGAGAAGTATCAATAAATTTTATAATAATTTTATAATAGTTTTTTAGTACCATTTTTTTTATCCATCGCTTGTGTCAAACAAACCTTATATCTTATTTATATAAGAAATGAACTTTGTATGTTTTATTAAATTCGAAAACAACAAGAACACGCAACTCGTTTGCTTCACCTCTTAATTATTATTTAATTGCAATCTATTTACCGATCTGAAACATTTTAAAATTATATTGTTTCAATAAAATTAAATTGATATAAAGTTTTTATCAAAACGTTGATAAATGTTCTTTCAACATTAAATATCGCATCTTTATTAATGCTACTCGAAAGCAAAACTAAAACAAATATACGCTGGTATATCCCCAGAGTAAAGAAACGCTAAGCGTAGCGAACACGGGCAGCACGTATCGAATTTTCCCAACAATCCAGTCGTATATGATACGAGCACAAAACAACGCTCGGATATTCAGAAGCAGCACAGTTTAGCGGGGCCGCGTGCAGCGTGCATCAGCACCATTACCATCCAACTCACGTTTGGAACAAGATCAATTTTAGCGGTTGCATTCCGAGGCGACCGGGGGACGCTGCAAAAAGCACCCTTATATTATAAATGCATCAGTGGTCAGGTCGGCGTCGCGACAAAAACGGAGCCGGAGCAAGCTACGTATAAATTATTTATGCCATTTTTAGCATTTCGGAGTTTGTGACGCGACTGGACGATGGCTGACGGCCTCGTTCACTCGCTGCCGACCTGTCATCGTCGCTGGCAAATCGAACGCACTCACACTCGCCACACTGGATCATCCCGATCCCCCGCCGCCGTTATTGTCCTACACTGCATTTAATTAAACGCTGGAGGCATGTACGATCGTTGTATTTTTTAATTTAACAAGTGCAGTTGACCAATCCGAATATTAATTAGTCAATGCGAAGCCAGTTTGAAATAAATTTAAGATTATAAAAGATGATTTCTAGGTGTATCCATAAAACTGATAATTTAATAGGCAGTATGTCAACTATAATACACAGGGTTTTTACTGAACCAGATGCATTGGTAATTATAATCAAACACAAACACACCGGGTAATAAGAACAAATAACTGATTAATACAAGCAATATCTAATAATAAGAAATGAACTATCAGCCGGTCTATCATACCAATAAATTAATGCAAATCGATTCAAGTAATGTAAGTAATAAATAAGATAACACCTACGTACCACGCAGCAGTTGGTGGTACAAGGATTTTATACATAACATTACTTTAGATGAAACAATATTGTCTTTGTGCACAGCTGTCGACCAAAAAAACAGCATCCCGTTGCATCTCATGAGATCCAACTTGTTAATTTACGTTGTGATGGACGACCGTCATCGCATAAAAATATGCGTTTTCATTATAGTAGGTAAAGATAACAATCTTAATTGAAATAAATAGCAAACCATCAATTCCAGAATTATATTACCAATTCTTTAACGGTAACTTAACTGTATCGGTAAATAAAGAAGTAAAACCAAGCCAGATGGCGCACCGTACGAGGGAAAATCGCATGAAAATTACACCTGCGGCTCTCCGGTCATAAACGATAAGATACGACAAGAGCGGACAATTTAATAAATGCCAATTACACAGCGTGGTACAGATCGGCAACGAAGACTTCGTTCATAAACATTTAGGGCTCCCTAGGATTGAATATAATGAAGACGGTAAAAAGGTACTATATAATGAATGCATTCAATAATATTTTAATTTTACGGACTGCAACGCCCGTTACAGTTGGCGGTCCCATTTTTGAGGCGACAATCGAATAGATTCCACGAAGCAGCGGGGACTAGATAAACTTTTAATTAGAGATTCCGGATGGAATTCCTTCATGAGCGGTCGTAGCCGGGCCCGATACATTCCCGCTTCGGCATCGACTAAGTTTTTACCGCCGCGCAAACTCGTTCCATTCTGCCATTCCCCACCCTTACGAACAGCGACAATAAATATAGCTCGGACGCCGATTGATCCTTTCAATAATTGTTTCAATTCGGTTTTTAGGTTGACAGGTTTTTGAAGACCTGTCAACATATTATGATTAATTGACGAGAGATTTATCTTTTTGAGCGCTATAATTTAATTAGGAGATTCCATTTTCGAAATGGAAGAACATAATAAGGACGTGGAATTAAAACAATACAAATACTAACACATGCAAGAAACGCACAATTATTTATTTCGAAATGAGAATCCGTTTAACATTGATTCATATTAATATACTCGTAGGAAAAAGAACAAAAACGAATAATCAGGTTAGAGACTATCGATTGTGAGATAGCGCTCTAATCGGCGCAAGCGCGCCAGCTCAACCGATTGGAATATTGCACAAAAACGCCATGACCCAAGACAATGTCTTGCGGCGGGCTCTCATATTCATTGTTCTCGACTTTCATGAACTGTTCCAGTAACTCGCTCGCCAATATTCTCAACATTGTTGTTGGATTACCGTTCTCGTGAGATGCGCCGACACCGCGACGCGTCGATCGACTCCTGCTCCATCCAACCGTACATCACCACTCTGTCGCACGATAAGCTTCCTTATAATTACTTCGAGAGTGTAATGAATAGAACCAGTTATGCCCATGAATGGTATTCCATTAATATCGAGCGCTCATAAACGCCAGAAGCTCAGGAAATATAAATATAAGCTTATAAAAAATAACCGTTTAAAAAATTGTAATACCAATTAACTTGTTGATTATTTTCATGTGATACTTTTAACATTGCTTTTAATACCCGTTAAGTGCTTTTTGTAATGAACATATCTACATTGGTGTACATATTTTATCTTAATAGTGACAAAATCATTACCACCGTAAATATCGAGTATGTTAATAAAATGGTCGTGTAAAAAACATAATAAAGTAATAAGTTTATAAAACCGAGCACTCTTCATTACTAACTTTAAGTTCAACTTTATTTTATTGCGCCTGTACATAATGCCGCTAGCCGATACCTACATTTAAGCGTAAACAGGGTTTATTGTATTGGAAGATTAAATCCATCAGTTCGCTCGGTTGACGTAGTCATTTTTTTGACAAAGTACTCGATGACACGTACAGGTCCGGCCGCTTCCATTTACAGGCACCACCATACAAAATTTTTCAACAATGATTAAGTTTTATAAGTAGCCTCTACAAAAACTCGCTTTATTTCGCGAAAAACTACTGTTACGCAAGTGACAAAGCAATTGTAGGGGGTTACGCTGCATGCATTCCTGCGATCATCCCTATTCGTTCAATGAATAATCTAATTATTTTAACAGGCGTCGAAGCAAAAAAGGTCTAGTAACTGTGGTAAAAAATGCAATGAAACCTATTTGAAGCGCTACCGAGTTAATGACTTGGAGCGTGTTACTTTGACATATTAAGAGGAGGCCGTAAACTGGTTTGGAGAAAAAAGAACAGTGAATAAAGGCTGGTGCTACTGTGCAACGACAAATTAAAGGTCGCATAAACGATGCGAGGATGCGACAGTGCGACGCGCAATTAGAACTTTTAGAAGGCGCCCCCGAGCCGGCTGGGGATATCATTAGTTTCCATGAAAAACGAAAACGCACCGCATGACATTAAAGCGCACGTCGCAGACAAGACGGGTAATGTTAACCACATTACTGACATGTCTCACCATGTACAGCTAAACGAAATGCGATCGACGACTTGTGGGTTAAAAAATTCAAAAACATAATTGTCACGAAAAGTTCATGTTCATGTTAAAGAAGTAAATTATTGCGATAGCTATTGGTTCCTAGATCGCTATAAACACTTTTGAGAATTTGGAGATAAAATAATATGAGTGTAGAAAGTTTTTTTTCAATAGATGAGTGGACGTAAATACTTCATGATGCTTACTAATAATGCCACATCATTTTCAAGTACGGACGCAATCACATTAATATACATGCAATAGGAAAAAGACAAATAAAAATAGCAAAGTAAGTCAAAACATGATAGCTCCAAACAAAACCAAAGAGACAACAAGAGGACAACTCATCTTATCGGCAACTGATGGTGAGTATTCCATATCTCTATCTTTTACCTGTACAGAAATTAAAGTATAAAAGTTACAGAAAAAGGATTACTATATTTTTGTTTAAATTATTACCTAATTCCTGTAGTCGTTATTCGGCGGTTCTCTGACAAGTATTTTATCTAGTAAGTGACGGGTCAGCAGTCCAGACTGCAATAAAATTAAATTAAAAGGATCTCCCGTTAAATTTACTTCATAAAACCATCCGTACAACGCTTTAGATACCATAAAAGAAAATTTACACAATCTACTAAGAAAATCTACATTAGCTCCAGGAAGCTATATTTGCAAAACATCCTGAAATAAATGTCCAAAACGGAATATATTTGATTTAGAAATTAATTTACATATTATCCCTTCCTATGAAACAATAACATAAAAGTAAATTGTACACAAACAGAAGAAAATTATTTGAAGACAAATTATTATTTTTCCCAAAACACGTTGATACGTACAACAAATGAAAAACCAACAGAATTTGCAATGATGATCGAGTAAGTTTTTCTGAGATATTAAGAAGTAACATACAGTTTTGCTTTACGTATTACTATTAAGGGCTTGCGCAAAAAAGACAAGTCCGTCCTTACCATTCTGAATGTAAACACAGGAGTTAACGATGGCCTACTTGATGGGATTTAAATTAATTTTTTTACTCTTGTATCGTGCTAAGGAGAGAAACATTAAGGGAAGTAAAAACGTTGTTAATAATCAAATTATTATGAAAATGTGATTTTATCTCGTAAATAGCTGTTACGGAGGATTGTTTGAACGCCGAGCCGCCCGGTGCATGTCAGTAACGTTTAGAATGTAAGGTGACATGAATGAGAATAGATTTCAATAGTTATACATGTACCTGTCACGAACAGGTTTATTGTGACTATTTAAACCTTCGTACTTTTAAGATTAATAACAAACTTTATAAAATTTTGAACTGTACCTACATACTTCAATCGAAAACTCTTTCTTCAGATAAGAAACACTCGAAAAAGGGTTTTCTTCGAAACATTTGTAGTTTCAATGTTTAGACTTGTGTGAATCTACAGAAAAATTTGACACGCAGTCGAAAGTCGGTAGTCATTCATCAAGAAACTTAAGGTCGATTTAGGTATTTTGCGCATTATAAACGTACAAGCCATTCATCTGATATTTATGATCACTGGCTTTCATAGACATTTACAACGAAATGCGGTAATACAAATCCCACTCGATGTGATCACTAATTACATTACATTTAAATTGGCACCACCGAGTTCTAAACATTCCTGTATTTTTTCAGGAATACATTGCCCAATTGAGTTATCACACATATGATATAAATATTATAGTGGGTATATACCCAGCACCTTTCATTAAAAAATCAGGTCGGGACCTCAAAAGGGGCTTGCTTTCGTATGAAAAATATAACTCCAACCTTCAAAAAATGTGCGCATCGCGAATGGAAAATAAATCTCAAAACTTCAAAGTTGTAATGGAGCATGAAAGCTATAAAACTGAAATAGTAAACTGATATATGGTCAACCCGTACACTCGATGATAATTGTAGACACAGCTTTTCATTGACATAATAATCAACTTCAAATATCCTAAGATTGGTCACGGAACTCACAGATCCGTTGTTAGGTTGTTATCCCTAAAGACTGAAATGGAACGCCCCATGTGTCTCGGGCCTCAGCGATACCTCATTCTTCAAACCAGAATATTCTTATAAAGCAGAAATAGTGGAGTATATCCATAATCAAACCATGAATGGTTTTGTTGGCACCATATTTGTAACTCCGCTCCTACATCTATTTCTACCTTTTAGCAGCAGTGAAGCGAAGTTTAGCGAATATCTTCGCATCACTTATCAGTACAAGCGCTATTTCTATCAAAAACCCCCGTACAAAAGCACAAACAATCTAGGACGTGCGTAACGCGGATGGAAATTGACGGTAGTTATGTCACGGAGCTTAGGCACTGGTAACCTTCGGGCGGAGCGAGGCGGTTGAAAGTGTGTGCCGGAACACGCGTAGGCGCTGCCGCACGTGCCCGGAGCGGTGCCGAAAGTACTCATTTCCTAAGCCCTTTATTACCTTTACACAAATAAATATTATTAAAGTGCCCGTCATTAATTTAGAAACAGTACGGGCGATTGTTACGACTACAAAACGGAATCAACCTAGATTCTCCAAATCAATGTAGGCCATTTATCTAAAAAACCGTAATCTTTAGATGTATGTATTAAAATGAAAGAAATCTAAGAAATATTATAAACTCTGTGACTTTCCACGGATGGCCGAATATCTTTAGATCATCTATGAACTTGAACCATCTCAAAGTCTGTAATTTCAATTATTTCAACAATTATTGGTAAAACACAGTTTAACTATAACAAAAATATTACATTAGACTGACAAAATTATTTAATAGCCAAAATATTTATACTGACCGTAGACATCAGAAGGTAGGTATCCGAAAACTAAGATAACATCATTAATTTTATTTATCTTATAAATTCGCTAATCATAAATCTTGTTTAAATTCAAAGAATCCCATGTTTCAGGGTCGCAATTTTTTACATTACGACTATAATTAAACGGGAAAACCATATGTCAAAGTATCTTCCTTATTTATACACGTCTACTTGTAAACGTAAACGCATTATTTGCGTGTCTCGAAAATTACATGCAAACCTAATGACCGTTTACAAATTTCAAGATTATGAACGTAAATGATATACTTGGAGCCAACGGTCCACCTGCTTGTCAATTTCGTTTTGTCGCCGTAAGATATTACATTAATTTCGCCTCTTAGCCATATAATACCAATATGGTTAAAGCAATTAAAATGTGAACGTGACAAAATATACAACAGCTTTGTTACTTTATTCGCACTTGACGATATTAAAATCGATTATTATCTACGTTAAAGTATTATGGGGAGATAATTGCATTAACCAGCCGATGACGGCTACACAACCCCTGTTTACCTTAAACAATGTAATCGGCCGATGCTATCGAGAAACGATTACAAACTGGATATTATCGAGAACCAATCCAAATATTATAGTACCCTTTGCCGGCGGTCTTCACATCGGATTCAAAGTGAACCTACTTTAAGATAATTCAAATTCAGATTGCCTGTTCACTGTACAATTACAGTTAATGAGTTCAATCACATATCTTATTATTAAATAGTTTTAACGCCTCAATGAAATTACGTTTCATGTAAATGCCAAATTAGAATTCCCTATCCCTCTGCCTAAATCAGTGTTAATTAAATAATTATTTTTGTTTACTTTAGAATAAAGATGGTAGGTTACCGAGGTATACGAGGTAATATGTAAATGTATCAGCAGTGCGGCAAATCCACAGATGCTTCAGACATCCAAATAATTAGACAACGCAACCAGCTGTGCCGAAGTCAAACAAAAACAACTCAACAGACAAAGCGCCTTAGATAAACACTACAATGTAGAGAATGTAACTATGGTAAATGTGACGGAATTTTACTATCTTACTATTAAAATTCGAAAGTTTGGATAGATTGCTGTTCATTTAAACACAACAGAGCAGTTGTACGGACTTGAATGAAATTTGGCATAGAGATAGATGAATTAACTTCTATTCCAAATGAAGTCGGTTAAAAAGAACTATGTATTTCCTTTAGATAAGTTAATCTAAGTTGCTTGTGTTCTATCAGCGTTGAGATAATTCTGCAAACGACAATTTCATATGGAAAATTAAACAAAACAGGTGTAAAATGGAGAACATAACTAAGGGGAGATGCTACCGGCAAATCCACCGATGTTCTAGAGAAAGATAGGGAAGCGCGCCCCTTTACTTCCTTACAGCGACGATTTGGCAAACGCTCTACAACAGATAAGCCGATTACTGGAACTGGGATGAACAAAGTTCACACAACAATCCAAGATTCCTTCTGAAATTTCCAAGACTCATTGCAATAGGTATCGGTTAGCAAAATTATATACAGCAGTATTCTGAGCAGCGATAATAGCGTGGTTGGCCGAGAATAAAGTTATAAGCAGTCCATTGTTATAAACACTCCATAAACCTCCTCGTGACCTCTTCTTTCAGAAATTTGTCTGTGTTCCGATAGTAATATTTTTCTATAACGTTGCAAATTATTAATGATTGATTGGTTTCTGGTTTTAAATATCTTAAACTGTAACCTGTAAGTAGATAAAACCAATAGAGGTGATACATCTAAACTTTGACAAGTCGGGTCCACGAATCTCTAAAAAAATTTTTAACGCTCGTACATAAATAGACAATTTCCCTGATCACTCGAACATGTATCATAAATTCTCACATTAAAACCAAAATTCTAGTACCGTCTGTCTTTCTAGTAAAATTCTAGACAGGACTGACGAATCTCTAACAAAGAGTGTAGCGCTCGTACTCAAAGTAGAGAATTTCCTCACAAGAACATAAATCATACATTTTCAAATGTAAAACCAAAATTCTAGACAGTAGCAACTCTTGACAGAGACAAACTCAGCAAGAAGCGTACAAGTGTCGAGCGGTTGAGTCGGGGCCGGTCAGCGTTGCGGCGAGCTCGCAGATGCTCCGGACAGCCGATTAATGAGCCGCCGCCCCCTGCCTCTGGGGCCTTACGACGATTTACCAAACTCCCCGCCGTAGATAAGCCGATTGTGAAACCGCTGGGACAAATGCAACCCCGTATTCCCGGATGCTAATTTTAATAGACGTTCAAACAATGTTTGTTTAGAAGTTCTGAAATTTTGAACGTACTCTTGCACATTACTAGCACGCTCAAACTTTTATACATCCGATTAGCTTTTAAATTTATGTGTAAAGACTCCTCTAAATATATTTTTGCAAGAAGTAGCCAAATAAATCCGGCAAACTTTCCCATAAATATGTTACTTTGTTTCATGAGAATGGGTTTAATAAATTCCAAAAGCACGCCCTTTCTAAAAATTAGCTTCTTTTTTATGAGTAAATCTACGAAGATACATATATTTAATGTGTTTATCTTATAAACTTAGTCACATCGTAATATTGAAATCACAACACATACTTTATTATGCGTGTTATTATTAACTGGAAGTCTACTCTCAGCTAATATGTATAAAATTCGATTGGCAGGCTGAGATATAACGAAGGCGGTAATTATACACTTGAAAACGTAACAAGTTTTCTGGCATTATCATTACTTAAACATTACCATAGTCCGTAGGTAAAAACTCAGCGGCGTAACGTTAAGTCAGGTCGCAAGTTCAAATCATGGACGAGTGGATTTTTCCACGGATTATACTATTAAACTAACGCTTAGTTTAAACTAATGGGTAATGATAATTATAATACTTCCATTATATTGATAACTGTTTATTGAAATTAACTCCCGTCATAAATGGCAATAAGCATAATTGCGAAATATTCTCATCATATTATTTTCGCAATCAATTGTCTCGCTTTGATGTGGTTTCACGAACAGAAGCTTTTTTAACTTATATAATTTTCTCGAATTAATTTCTGAACATGACCAGGATTTCATTTTACTGTTTCTTGGCAGATGATAAGGGGAACCACTTTATTTGATGCTAATGTTGAGTTAAAAGTAAACAAATTATATCAATGGTATTATGAACAAGTGATAGAAACAAAACAGCTTTTATTTCTAATCCCAAAGTGCGGACATATTCGGTTATGTCTTTTGAATGGCGATAATTCGAATACCAAAATTGGTTAAATCCCGGTCGCGAACACGTCACGGTTTCTGTCAGCTGTTCGCTAATGTATTAGTCGATAGATAATACAAGATACGACCATGTAAGGCCGCACGCGCACGAGACAAATTCTGGTGATGTCATGCGTCATGATCGAGACAGGAGATGAATCGCATGCCCGTACATACAATTGGAGTCACTAAAATACATACATGTAACATGCACATAAAGAATATAATCGCTTGCTCGCTATCTGACCCATTCATTACTTACTCTTAGCCCACCGAACCTATATAATTACACGCCTAAACAAAATGAGCCTTAGCTATCACGAACTGACGAAAATTATAATCACCACGCAATCTGGGCGTAGGTTGATAATATGGTAAGAAAATGGTGTACGGAATTGATGCATACGATACCGAGACAAGATTTGTATTTAATGTACCCAAGCAAGCGTGTATTCCCCTTCACATTATGGCTTTTATTCATAAAAGGTCTTTTGAATATAAATTATATATGACGATGGAATCATGGAGCCATTCTGAAGAATTCTTTAATATTTGCATTCATTATTAAATTTCTTAATTCAAAACGGAGTCAAAGGTCAGTTCTTCTATTAAAAAGGACTCCGGTCGAGAATAAATGATATTACCCGAACAAAAAGCGGTAATTACGCTCGCTGGCACATATAGAAACAGACATAAATCATGTCCGAGTTAGCAAACCTGGAGGATAATAACGAACTAAATCACCCACTAAGCAATAACACAATGAATGTTGTGAGTGGGTGTTACAGATTACTAAATCACAAATTGGTCCGCAAATCCGCTGCGATGGTGGCTCGATCCTTCTAATATTTCATAGCAGCTGTCTAACGCGGAACAATCGATGTTGGGTGTCGTCGGGGTGAAAAAAACACAACATGTGTCGGTGCCGGCGATAATGGAGCAGCACGTGCACTGCCCAGACCTCGTGTCGCTCACCTAATGATCTCCACCCCGAAACAAAAGCTTGACTTTGCCAAAGAATAATTTCAACACAAAATCAGCTCTGGATTAGTTATAAGATAATTTAGACCACGTGTTAAATAATAATCGCACAAAATAAGCGCTCATTTCCAAATAAATTGAATAGTCCCTAAATGATTGCATAAGTATTGGCTAGTTCGTAGTGGCCTGTACATTTAAACCCAGATTTACCATGAAGTGGAAATGGGAGAGATAATACTTTGACGGTTTCGGAGTTTGACTATTCAACGGAATCAATGGCGTGTGACCGGCGGCTGCTGAGGTCGGCCTCTGGGTGACGCTGACATTCTTTACCCACGTCGTGTTTCATTAGTGTTTTTTAAAACGCCTCAGACACCGGTTAGCCGGCGCTGCCGCTCCGGGCGATAATAGAGTCGCCTACCGTAACTTAATTATCTAGCGCATTCAGTAGCTACGTACAAATGGTATAATTAAAGATGGTATCGATAGGAACGCGCCAAATAAGTACATTAATGACTGAAATCATCAATTTCCGCTTAATGGTGCGATAAACCTGTTTCAGCCGCCGGTGATCCGTGAAGTGTAGTAGTTATAATGTGAAGCTCGCATTCATTGACGCGCGTCGACGATCGACGGTGTAATCTCGCGGTCATCCTCTCCCAGCTTTGTCCGTGCATCGGTTGCGGCATAAAATTATCTGGGCATTAGCGGACCGAAGGGAAGAGCGGGGTGTCCGGGGACCATTTGTCATCGGCGGGGAGGGGGAAGAAAGTGGCGGCGACTCGGGGCTGCAGACGCGACCACAAAAACAAGACGCGGAGAACAGGGGCGGACCCAGCGCGCCCGCTCCGAGGCAGTCGCCCCGCGCGGTCCCCGTGCGGGACAGCCTCGCCGCTACTGCATTATTACATGTGTAGCTAATGTTACCTCACGAATTGTTTACATTGTTTAAACAACAAATATGGACTTACGAGCGAAAGAAAATATTCTTCCGGCTAACTGACTGCAAATTTAACTTTCATTGTTTAATTTTAAATTCCTAAGCACTCCTGCTGTTTGTATAATGTATGTAAGCGTTTACTGTTCAAGCGAGAAGCTTGCAAGTATGGACAAAAACATTATCGCTTTAAGTTCCATTAAAGTCCATTATTCATCCGGACGAACAATAAACAAAATTTACAATGCAAACCGCACCCATTTGCGCTATTAAATTTTCGCGCCCTCGAAAATCCCTATAAAAGGGTCAAAGAAAGGCGTCACGTTGGCTTGCAGAAGGTAGCCGCAAAAAGCTGGACGCAAACTATATTTAATATTAGACCATAAGGCGCCTTACTTTTTGCGACGAGGGTTCTTGCGGATGGTGTGACCGGTCACTGGACGCTGCTTATTTAATTATAAATCCCTCGCATATTTGATCAAGATTAAAAGCAGAAAATACTCTTACATACTTCGATATTGTTAAACTATACAAAAAAAGATTTATCGATGAAATATAAAACTTAGGTCATCGCAGGATTCCTTTTTATTTTCGGAAATTTGAAGACAATTTATACTTCGGACTTATAATCGGACTATAACTGAATTAAAATAGGATTATTCATCTAGAATAATCCTATTTTGATTCAATTATAGTTACATAAATTGGTAAAGACTTTTAGATTTCTATTAGTTTCTTCCGTTCAGCAGTAATTAAGTATAAACACCCTACATATTTTGACACTTATTCATGACTGTTTTAACATATACAACTGACACGTAACCAACGCAAAAATTCACCACATTGCAGTAATATTTCAAGTGTAATTCGATGTTATTCATATGCCGAGTGAATTACGGCTATATTTACGAGAGATTAATGATACGAAATTTTAATAAAACGGTTATATTTACACATAAATTACTTAAATTATGTTGGCAACTAGGTTTTCAACACGAATAACAAATGGAAAAACACAAAACTCATAATGACTGCATAGGTTTCATATGGTAATATTATAACTTTCTGGCGCATGTTGTGTAACGTGATTAAATATATGATAAATTACAGTTAAGTACTCGTATTTGTAAAACAGTAGCATCATTGGACTACAAACTTGACCTTTTGCTTGCGTCTTGCGTCTACTTATACTGGGGTAGGGAAATACATTAATCATATAGATTATTGGACAAAGATAGCTGTGATACTTTAGTGGTTGATAGCCGGTTT
>DWLZ01000086.1:0-14152 GCA_018251995.1 Urbanus velinus | reverse complement strand
AAGTTTGGCTATTTTATCAACTTAGCAATCGACTCGATCCGCCTACATCGCATCTCCTGTTGTCTCTTTCCTTTATGACATAATTATTAACTTATATTACAATTGTTTTTGTCAAAATAAGTTGATGGCTTGATGAATTGTAATATAACACTACAGAATATATATGTGACGCATAAATCTGACAATATTTCATCTAACTCTCATATAAAAGGAGGAAAAATGCCAATATGAGAATCATGTAAATAACCTATCATCTGTGTTCGTTACACGGTTCTTACTTCACAAACTTCCTTATCGCTAATAAAAAGACCTACTTATTCATGTCATGGGGGCACGTAGATAGCACTTCTTAGTTCTTACGTAGCAATATTCTCCCTCGCTTTCTCATAAGCGCATATTTTTATTCCATATTGAAGTCTACTATTTATATGAATTATTCAGTATGTATACAAATATACGTACAAAAAGTTACTGTATTAAGTTATAACATGTCATATATGACATAGTGATAATATCTCTAGAAAATAACGAACTTTCGGCTTTAAAATATTGTAATGTACCTTCTGACTCTTTCTTGAAAAACCATTACGTAAGCATATGTTACTAAATATAAAATGATGTCTATGGGCTTTTGGGAATTCAAAAATTCAATATTAAAGTATGCTTTTACGAAGATGCCTTGAAGGCATTGTCTACGCCCGCATCATTCAATATTCAATGGCAAACTCGCTACACCGGCGAAGTTACGGAAGTAGTTTATAATGTTTGGTGGAGGTTCGTAGCTTAAACAGGAATCCCTCGAACGACATAAAGGGAACATTTCAAAGAAAGATAAGTGGTTTACGCAAGTCAAAGGTTAGGAGAAGATTTAAGGCGTCGGGCGCACAAAGGGCAGAAAGGGAAGTGTTAACGTCCACAAACTTACCGCGGCAACAAGAGTAATGTGTCGCGTTCGGGTGAGTGAGGCGGCGTTATTATCCGAAGACAATAAAGTCACAACAATAACATGTCGCGTTAGTTTCGAGATGAGAATTTAGCGGGGCATTAATTCACGCAGCGGCGTGTCGGTGTATCGCGGTGAAGAGGCTCGATTGCGGGCGCTCACAATGGCCGGTGTGGCGAGAGAGGCGCTAGGCGGCCGAGGGCTATAGGGCGAGGGAGTATGTAGGTCGGAGCTAGCGCTTCAGTAAACTTGTCGCGGTCGAAAGGTCAGGTGTATGAGGGCGGGAAATGGCGATGAAGGCCCCGCCGCCTGCGCCGCGCCCGCCTTCCGATTTGTTCCGCGCTGAGCTTCCTGCCATCAAGCTGCTCCGCTCGGAACGGGGGCAAGTTGTTGCGATTTTATGCGCTTTGTATTTAAATTCAGTTGATCGCCGGATGTAATACCGAGTTTCTCTAGCTTAATGTTTTGAATAACGCTGAAAGTTTGTTGTGTTACGTCCAAATTACATCTACTATTCATAATCTGGTGCTATCCATCAAAATGACTTTGCCTCAATTTTTAGAATAACGCTAGTGAATTGCTTATTTTACGTCTAAAACTTTTTTACTAATAAAATTGGTAGCTATTCTATAAAATGATTTTTTATTTTACTAAAATCTATTCGAGTATATTCATAACATGTTCAAAAATGTTTGCACTCTTTAAATTTCAGGCCGGATCCAATTAAAATTGATAGGCACAATCCTTGCCATTTAAAATCACTTTTAAAATCGGGAAATTTAAATCTTTATTGATTCAACCTTATTATTCGGATCTGCTGCAGTAACGAAAATCGCTGTGATTTTTCTTTATTTGAACTGTATTAAAATAATTTCCGTAATAGAGTTTCAATGTTCGTTTTCTGATTGTTTTTTTAATGGCCAGTTCATAACGAATTCGTGCTAGTGCAGCAAATTATGCGAATCGATGCTAACGAATGCGTCGCACAAAGCCCGTTGATTAATGAACAGCGGTTAACTCGCTTGACGATCAACTAAATTACATTAAAATGATAATGAGAAAACGGATAGAAAAAACAAATATATAGACTTGGGTAGCTTAAGGGCGGGTATACAAGCCAACTTTTTACAGCGATACAGTAGCGACATAATCGCTAATCTAATAAATCTACTAGAATACCATCGTTCAACTCCCCCGTGTCGCCCGAAAAATTCGCGTGTTCTTAGCGATATTCATGCGCATTTTTATAAATGCGTTACAAAACCGCTGTAAAAAGACACCGCGTGTGGAACCGCACTAAAATATTACAACGACAAAAACTTTATCACTTAAAAATTTTGCTGAAGATATTTTTAAACTAAATAACGAGTGAAAATCCATGACCATAGATTTGCTAAGCTTGGATATTTTCGAAGAAACTTCGTGTTCGTTACAATATAGTACATCACATTTCCATTCATTAATAAGAAAGTTTTACACCGATCTTTTTATTTACTACACGTACACATTCTATTTAATGCAAACTATTGTTTGTATACAACTTGTTGTAAACACTAATCATTCATTTATTCACTCATTCAAAAACCCACCTCATCATCATGACTAGAGACAGCTCCTCTTGCAATACGCTCTCCAAGTACATCATATCTAGGTCAGATACGATCGCTCCGTTGATCACCATTATCTCGTCGCCTTTGATTATACCTGGCGCAAAAAAAACAATAAATTGCAACTGGGATTTTCAAGTTTTTTTGTTCGAAAACAATGACGAGAGACAATTAATCCGCACTATGGCTGTTATTACTAGTGTTAATGAAATGAAACCCAAAGGTATGATTTCTAATTTAGATGTTTATGCATACAGGTAAGTCTCGAACTCTCAGGGTATTTTAGTTAAAATTCTGGTTTGAATGGTTATTTATATCATGTTATAGAGTCATTGATACTTTAGGGGTAGTAATTATAATTATTTATTTTAATGCCCTCTTTAGCATACGCTATTTATGAGTACGTAGTAACATGTAAACTGTCTGCTTCTTTGTTACTTCATCTAATAAAAACTTGAAAAAAAGAACCTTAAATGAAAAAAAATCCTTTACCGTTTTGCATAGCAACGCTCTTGTCCTCAACCCTGCTGACGTAGCAGCACAGTTCATCTTGCCGTTCAGCATTTTCTATGAGCTCAGCTTCTACGCTGAAGCCCCACATCTGCTCCAAGGTGTTACGCTGCAGCTCCACTTGGTACAGAATCTTCGCACATACTTCTACCACCTCGTGTGTGTGCAACTAAATGGTCATAGAAAAATAATGTGAATGAATGAATGTAAAGAGGTAAAATTAACATAGTATATAAATGGTATAGGTTTGTAAACTTTTAAAAGTTGGTCAAAGGAATAAAAACAATCTATTCAGCAACTTTTGTTCGCTACCCAAGGACTTATTCAAAAAACTATTATGCCGACTGATTGATAAGGTTTCTTTATGGCTAACAAAACCAGTGCTCACTCCGTCAGACCCTACTCACGTAATATCCGGTCACATGTCGCTTTTTATACACGTAGATCTGCTCACTTTGCCATATCCATTGGAATTGTAAGGTCAAAGGGCCAAGTACGGCAAAAAATCAGTTCCAAATATTAAAATTAGGACATTTTTTACTCTCAAATTATATTTTACATCGTATTTATCTGGATTATCCGAGCGGCGCGGAGTTTTTTTCATAAGTAATTCAATTCAGAGGGTTTCATAAAACAAATCACTCCACTGGGGCTACACCGGATACAAAGGAGGATCATTAAATAGATTACAAGCCTTGTCTTTTAAAACAACGACGTAATTCGAACGGCCCCACAACTAGGTACAGCCGTCGTGGGTATCAATATCGCGAACTTATTAATAGAGAAGACTTGGTTAAGGGTGCTATTATTTTCCTCGACTTTAAAAAGACCAAAATAATATATTGAAGCAACAACTTATCCGCCTTTTTATATTTGAAGTCATTATGAAGAAAATCCATCGAAATAGAAATAAAAAGTAAATAATGTTTCCTACAATTATAGTTTCTATTGGTCAAAGACAAATACAAATAGACAGACCTAAACAGAAATCAAAATTAATCATTCATATTTCTGGCAGAGAATCGAACCCGATAACCACTTCATATGAGACAAGTGTGGTGACAACTCACGTGTAACAAACACGCGGGTGAATAGTTATATTACTACCAGTTATACTTACGTAAGTTTCAATAAGATCGCTTCGGTGCGGAACAAAGTAGTTATGATCTTCCATGTCTCGTCGCTTCTTAACCCGCACGAAGTGCTCGAGAGCATTGAGCGAGCGGCGAGCGCATGCAGCCGCAAGGAATTCTTCCACCGACATGCCTTCACGAACACCGACCGTGGCCGTCGTGCTTTCGGGAAGCGAAACTCTGACGGCCGCCTCGCCCTCTTCACGAGACATCTGGGTAAACCGAAATTGTGATCACGTACCCGAATACTTGTTGTGCATATAACAACAAGCCTAACCCCGATTCAACCTAAATCGTATTAATTCTCCAGCGTGCACATGGATTTGTGGCCTGCACTAACCTACATAAGGAATATTGAATGCGTTTAATTTGGAATCTATTTCAGGAGGAACAAAGGAGTTATTAATGAAAAGTATTTCAATAAATATCAATGAATATAGAACAATTAGACGTTATAACATCGAACGGGCTAATAAAGAATACGATTACAAAGAACTCATTATGTTGTGTTCATTAATGTTGATTTAACACAAAAAATACGCATTTGTATAGTTAAATAGGTACAAAATATTGAGTAGCAAAGAAAATTTTCCTCTTAAATGATTTTCTCTTGTTCAAGTTTTACTTAAGTAAAATATTAATTTTGTATCCAATCATACTCGAGAAATTCACTGCAAAGTAGTTTCACCTAGATTTTTATTATTGAATGAAGCTGGGAGCTAATTTCACGACCCGTCAAAGGGTCGATAGTTATTTATCACGAACCGCTCGTAAAATGTTAACCTTTCCCCGTGATGGCAATCAATAATAGTATTGAGACCTTTGGCCGCCCCTAAATCACCTCTAATTATGCTTCAATGTAAAAGGAAAATTACAAGTCATGATTATTGTCAGAAAATGTTAGTTTCATTTTTGTATTCTCCTTAAAACGTAATTCCCTCTTGACCGTTTTTCCGGTCTGCCTGTAACGATCTCCATTATAATTTGTTAAAAATGGAGCTACATAGGATGGACTGGCTACAAACGAGTAATAGACTAATAGCCTCTTTTCGTGACGCCGTATATTCTTCTAATATTAGAGGACACGCCACTTCGGCATTTCCGAAGCTGAGTGCCCCTGAGGCTCGATGGGCATTTCGAGTGTGATTTAGCTTCGCGCTTCATGTAATTGATGGTATTTTACGATGACTACGAAAAGAAATTGATTGAGGTAAATGTGCGTTAAAAATTTTAGTTCTTTTTGAGGAAAAATATTTCAAATATTATGTAACCTATTTTTTAATTCTTATATCAATTTTACCTCTTATGGACAAAAATTACCATAATATTTGGTGTTAAGAATTACTATACCCACTCAGAATCACAAAATTTGTTCGTTATGGCCGATACAATATGTTCCGTAACATGCAAAATCGCTCATAAAAGCATTAAAATCTATTTAGCCTGATTTAGGTCCGGCGAATGGCTACGTTTGCGATTGTAATTAAATTTTTCTCGATAATGGATGATTCGTATGCCACGCCATATTTTCCGATACATATTGGGGCTTAAATTAATTATTCATTCCATGGATCTCACATGTCATCATTGCTTTTATGTACTTACATAGTTATTGTTTCGAATAAAATGTACCCTGTGATAAAGTTACTATACTAATTTACCCTCCGTATATTTATACGGTATCTTTATACTTACATAAGGACAAGTAACTGAAATTAGATAATTATTCTTATTCTAATGGGGAGGTACAACAGTTGTCAAGCAACGTCGTCTTTAGAATTTCATGAAAGGTTTTACAGAAAACATTTTACCTATTTGTACAGAATGTAATTTTATAGCTAAGAAAATAACATAAATAGCTGCGTTACTGTTTCGTCTACGTATATGAATAAGGTTACCTGCATGGAGCGGCGGCTCGAGCCCGAATTAGAGCGCGAGAGATTAGGCGCCCTGCGCTTAGTTGCGCCACGCCCCGCGAGCAAGTTGTTCAGCAGAGACGGCGACCGGGCGCAAATAAATGCGTGGAACGACGACACCGTGAACACGCCCAATTTGTTCAAAGTGCTCTTAGTGCCCCGGGAGACATGTGTCAGCAACGACTGGAACAAACGTCCCGGCTTAATTCCACGAGAACTCCACTTCCACGCAAATTGTTATACAACTCAAACAGCCGGAAACTCATTAGCTCTGCATTAGTATCCGTGTAATACATTGTGTTTAACCAGATTTGGAGAACGTGTCGCTGAATAAACCTACTCTTGGTGTTCGTGTGACGTGTAAACAGAATAACCTATTGCGTATGACTTAACTTTGTATAATTGTACACGTCATGCTCGGATTGGTAGACTTCGCTCACATTTGTAAACTTTACTAGAAGTCTCAGGTAGATTTTCTCACTATGTTAACCTTCACAGTCACTCAGTCACTCAGTTCACTACAATATTGCACACCAAATTAGTTATTACAACAGAAACATCAATTATTTTGTATTTTTAACTTAGACCAACTTAGACTTAGACAAAAATAAAATAAATAAACACATTTTTTTAAATCATGAAAGTCTCGATTACTGCAATTTTTTTTTTGGTATTTCACCCTTAAGGGGTTAAATATGAATTGATGAATTGATAAAATTAATATTTGACTTTCTGATTATGAATAAGTGTTTCAACTTATTTGAGGATGGATAATGAAAGAAGAGAAGAAAATGAAAAATACCTACAATAGTCTTCGGGTATGAAATCGCGGGTAACAGCATTTTATTATAAATATGGTCCTTATCCAAATGTGTTAATTTTAAAAACATTTAGACGAAAATATTCGCCGCGCACCCGTTGTGCAAACTACCTTTCGTTACTAAATATTTGAACATTCTTGTAATTAAATTACCATGATTTCAGTGGGCCTCGGTGGAGTTCGTATTTGTATTCAACGGTGCGTTGCCAATAATAATTTTGTTTCACTTTTAATCTGATATGTAAACTGTGCTACCAAAATGTTTTTGCTATAATATAATTCATTAGCATAAAGTTAATCTATATTTGTAGTAAAATATAAGTTATATACCAGGTACTACGTAAAAGGGGTAGGTATTAAAAGTTATTTTGTAGTAGAAAAGTAATGAGTTGATAAAGTGTAAAGTTCTAAATCTGAATAAAATAATTCCTCTAAATAAAAAGGTATTACTAATGTACTGTAAATAATATAATCCTTCTGGGGTATTCCTGGAACGTTATAATGTGGATGTTCAAAAAAGGTACAAAGAGCTCTCATTTAAATCCGGACATATTTTGGCGACTCCCTGCTTTTATAAATGCCCGAAGATAATGATGGATACTTTCCATTAGATGGCTCATCGGTTTTATGTAATGTACTTATGTAAAAAGTAGGTACCTATCTACGGGCGGGTTGCTAGCCTTCGAGACTAAAATAGATCGCCTCGTGTACGTATGCTTGATTTACCGCATCCTTTATACTATAACACAACGTAAACACGCTTTATAGCAGCAATATATTTATGAGGCTTTGTGGTGGAAATAGGTGTGACGGAGAAGCCAACATAGTCACACACAGTTCAGAGCTGTATTACGTAGGTATTTGTTTAGGGATCATATATTATTATCAATTTTAATGATAACTTTCCATATGATTTTAAGTGAAGTAAGAGAAAAACAGTACGTTTACGGTACGTTAAGAATATAATAAACAAACGTAATTTTAAACATCTTAACACATTTCTTATATTGATTGCAGCAGTTTCACCGTTAAGCATATCTGATATATTACAACGGTCTTGTGCCGCTATGTTTTAATTCAAAAAGTTTGGTAAGGTAGAGATACTTATATCCAAAGATTGTGATCTATTGGATGGTACGGAATTACTGCCGTCCATTGACAGATGTTAAACCGTTTTTACTCCTGTATCTATACTAAAATCATATTTCAGAAGACTATTACTGAAACACAAGAACTACCCATACTTCATGCCAGAGATAAGTATGGCAGTGAAACCGCCTCTAACTGTACCAATCCAACCACCTCTCGACCAAAGTTGGCTTCAAATAGGACAACTTTCATGCATTCGTTTGATACTGCCATTACGAAAATATATTTCGGTATTGGACATTATGGCTCTTCTATTTCAATTGTCGAAAGCTATATACGGCGTGACAAGGGTCGCGATATAGATACTGAACCCTCCGATGTCGGTCAACGGAACTGTCAATTTAGTCAGCGAAGCCGACAAATAACCTTTTCCTGTCATCATTACATAATAATTTACGCCTGAATTATTTACCAGACCCTTTTTAGCTTATCAACTTAACTAAGGTTTCGTGTATATTTAACGAAAAAACACCGAATTATTTTGACATTCTATTTCGAATTAGTCTCAATTGTTGAAAAAACGAATTATGATATTATCTTACCCAATTAAATATTAAAAGCGTATAAAGTATTTGAATGTAGGAACGTGGAAACTTGGGTCACTGGATGTTTAAAGAGCGGTTTAATTCAATCGCTAGAAATATTAGCTTCTTTATTTTAGTCTTTGTATCCACAGTCTACTGCTGGATATACATATGGGAGGTACTCGTATCGTAAAGTGTACTGACGGTGTTTATTTTTTGTAGTCAAGCCGTTTAAATAATGCATGTTACTGATGGCGATGGATGTCGATGTTACATAGTAAGATTACTGCCCATATTCTTGATTTTGTCCCTTAGTCACCTCCTACGGCATCTACGGGAAGATAGTGAGTGGCGCTATTCAAGATCGAGACCACACGGCACGCCACATATTCCTATCTATATTATATCCATCAAATCAAATCACACTTGCACCTATACACATTATTACACAAACACACACGCACACACATACACACGTACACATATTCACACAAACACACACACAAACAAATGTTTATCATACAGTCTTCCGCGGGAGGGCACTGGTGACCTGTAATCCAGGTTTCCCATACCTATAATAGGCACCAGACTTTCACTTCGTAAGGTTATGATATCCATATGTTTTAAATCTTTGTACCTTAGCCTAAGACCTTCTTTGTGAGAGGAATAAACTATTTTTCACTCATTCATTTCATTCAATGTTGTCCAATCAAATGTTGAAGTAATATCATTGGTGTACTGAGCAAACGTAAAAGAGATGTAAATAACACGGTTATATATGTACTTTAACAGAGATCATTACCACAGTTTTTATTGCGATCCATACAAAAAGCTTGAATCCAATTTTATTGCGAGTATTTATATAGTGCTCGGGTCGCATTGATTTCAATTGTTGACGTCATGTGACAGGGGTCGAATTCCGCGTAAATCACCGGCGTTGGTCAGCAAAATTATTAAGCCTGACAGCCAAAGGGAAGAATTACATTTATCTATAATAGATTAATGTTCCGTTAATTCATCATTGAAGCTGTTTCTACTGGACACGAGTTATCCCTTATAATGAGAAGGGTGTAAGGCCAAATGCGGGCTGGCAGTCAAATGATTACTTCGTTATCTATTATGTCCATCTTTTTCATAATCTACCTCTAATTGTATTTCAAATCAAAATCTATGTCAAAGTATGTTACAAAAACAAATTTTCATATTTGTAATAGCAATACAGTATGTAAAAATAATTTCTTCGTAAATATACTATACCCGTAAAGTCAAATATGTGTAACAGCAGCGACGTTCCTTGCATAAGTAACAATGTATTCTTTATTTCACTTCTGCTGATAAATAAATAACACAATAAAATACGAGTTACAAAAAACTATTTTTTATGATATCGGTTAATAATAACCTTACCTTGGGGTTAGGCAGTTCGCCACTTTGAAGGCTGGCCATGTAGCACCGCAGCCTGAATTGTTCGCAGTGCAGTCTCTCGAGGTTCTCCTCCCACTGTAGCATCTGTACAGCCAGCTGGGCCCTCGTCTCCGGATCAGACACCACCGACTGCTGTAGGTCCGCCATGTGCTTCAACTTGTGATCCTAAAGTCATATTTACTTTGTTACAATAGTATCACTATGATTCATGTACAGATCATATAATTAGCACATTACGGATGTTATATACGTCACCTATAAAATCCTTTTTTTAATAAATAAAAGAAAATAAAGATTTTTGCATTTTTCGGTAACGGAACTGTCTAAAATTAGTTTAATAATTGATTGAACAACAAATTGTATGTTCGGAATCCTTTCTCAGCGTTTTAATATATATATTCGTCTTTGAATTCGCAAATTAATTAGAGTATCGTGAATGGTACGTTCGAGTTGATCAATATGTTGAGAATATTCCAATCTATTGATGAGCAACCTACACGATTTCTCGTATGTTAAATTTATGTGTCAAGTGAACGAAGCTTCGACATATGTATGCTTGTACTATTAATGTTTAAGATTACATACAGTGTGACATAATTTGAATGTTACAAGCGGTCTCAGAAACCTCACTGGAGCACGGCGGTTGCTATGAATATTAATGATTGCGTCAGGTGGTAGTGGATCACTTTCATAATATTGTAAAATTTCCTATATACCCGTAACGTGCATGTTGGAAGAATGTATTTGTTACGTAACGAACTTGTTTATGTAGTTAGTTAAACATTCTATTTAATGTTTACACAGCTGAAATGTGTGGTGGCACGAGCGCAATAAATTCGCTCGAATGCCCTTAGTTTATCGTCAGTTAACACGACTGTTAGAAATTAAAGCATATACATTATACATATTTGCGCATGTTGAGATCGAAAGCGGCCGCAAAGGCTTTGACGCGTGTTGCGGTCGTCCGGTGCGGGTCAGAAATTGGCACCATTTCTACGAAGTACGATTACACCGCACACCAGCGTACATACTGGAAACGTCTAAAACATGAATAGCAACTACTAACATACTGTGAGATACATTGGATAACATGTGCATACGGGTATGTATTTGTACAACATTTCGGAGACAATTTAGATTGGATTTTACTTTTAAATAAGTTAAATTATTGCATTATATTAGATAAGTAAAGCTTCATTCAAAAACAAACAAATTTAAATATAACTTTCAGTTACTTGTATAAATAATACGACGATTTACGTAAACCTTTCAATTCGTTTAGTAATACAGTTACGACATCATTATATTTTACTTGCACAGAAGTCGGATTTAAAATATTTTGTTGTATAAATACTGCTTTAACAGCCGCAATCAATTCTTCGTCGCCGGAGTGCTTCCGCCACTAAACTTCCCCAAGCACTCGCGACGATCTCGGCACAAGCAATAAATTTATCTGCATAAATACTGAACGCTTTTCACCTCGCTACATTGTACACACTCGAGGGCTTATAGCGAGCAGTAAAGCTGTAAAATTGACCCTTAAAACTGTGTATTAAAGTTGAAACTCCACGGTTACGAAGGTAGTTGGTGATTCGTACCAGTCAAACAGTACTTATGTTGGCTACGGCTGATGCTATATGCAGTTAGGGGTCGAGCCATGCATAGCGCTCCAATGAATTTGCATTGTGAGTCAGCAGTTTTCATTTATGGGGCAGAAAAGTGAAAGCATCTAAGCTACACAATGACACGGTTTAATTCCACACAAGATAGAATGCCCTTAATCTGCGTTATTTCTTTCTTCTATCATAACGAGGTACGATTACTTTAGATTACTAATATTATACTTATAATAAAAGGTATGTGTCTATACTCACCGATTCTATAGCTTTTTCGAGGCGGTATATTTCTTCCTGAAGTAGGTGGAGCGTTCCGGTTTTGCCGCGGTGACGCGCGAAAGCCGCAGCGCATGCACTATGTATGCTATTCACCCAGTTTTCGAGCTCCACCTATGTAATTATACAGTATACATATTTTAAGTTTGTAAAAGAGCACTGTAAAGTGTTATATTGTAATGTTAGAGATACTCACTTGGCAGGGAGCTTGGAATAGGTAGGCGTCGCCGAAGGCCGTGCTCAGGCAGAATATGTAATCTCGTTTAGGATGCTCTGGAATTGGCTGCATGATAGCTCCGTCGACTATGATTAGATGTTTAGGGGCAGCTTCGACGGAGCGGCCCTCGCGTGAATCGCACGGGTAAAATAATAGGGTCGTGCCCTTCAGGCAGACCCAGTAACCCTTCCAACCGCGTTTCCGAGCCAACTCTATTTGATGCTTCTTGCGGAGTAACCATTTCTTCACGCTTAAAAATCTGTTGAAAATGACGAGCTGTGTACTTACTGCGTAAGAACTGAATACACAGTTGAATACAGAGTTGACAAGATTTCAAATTACCTTGATAGTTTTGTATTAAATTGTTTAAGATATTTTAGAAAATATCAAAAAAACACAATATCATGTGAAAAAATATTTAATGTTAAATGTATTTCTATGTATTTGTTATCACTGTTTCGTAATTGAGTTCAACAATTAAGTGCAATAAAAGCTACTATTTCTTAAAAAGAACGCATTGTCCGTTTGTTCAAGAATTCCAAAGTAAACTGCAAACATCACAGCCGTATCAATTTTTTTGTCCACATTTTTCGTTTTGCCTTTGCATGGAACCACAAAGTGTTCTTTGACGAAAGAGCGGATTTTGTGGATGGGAACTCCCCGTGATCGACCGCCTAGTGTCTCCATGGTCCAAATAATAACGTTGATCGGCGTTGGTGGTACTTTTCTTTTCCCTTCTTTGGATACTTTAAAATTCTTCCGCACTCGAAATATACTAGACTTCGAACGATCACTTGACATTGTATCGATATTTAAATATGTATATTTAAATAACTGGTTACGTAAATCTTAATATAAAATCAAGTACACAACAATTTGTATTTCATGTAGGTTATATTAATTGTCAGTTGGCAAAAGTCAAGTAATTATCGATAGGTTGATTGCGTTCCAATTTACGTTAGTGGTAGCCTATATTACCTTATCCACCAAACAGGTTAATTAATTCAATTTAACGTTTCATTGAATTTAATAATTGAATTTAAGTGCTTCACTCAGAAATAGCACTACAAGCAATTGACAAATGTAAATGTTGTCTTCACACGACATAATACCTATTGATATTTTATGTTTAACAAATCGTTCGTAAGCTTTGATGTTGCGTCACATACATGTTGAACGTTATAGTAGAACCGTGGAAGATAAACCTACATTGTAAAAATCCTTTGAAAGGACAACGTGAAGGTATGTCACGGATCTCATCGGCAAGGAAACGTCTCATCTTCATAGTTAGGCTCTACTTTTTACGACATTGAATGGGTCACGGCTAAGATTTCCCTCCGGTCATTTGAGATTCATGGAACAGGAATTGTAGCCTCAAGGAATATAAAGGACGCCGTAGGCTCTAGGAAAGTCGTCAGCTTTCTACGACATCACGTTCCTTTTGTTTTCCTTTCCTTCTTCCTTTTCCTTACAATTATTTTAAAACTTTAGAAAGCCAGGTGCTTTCATATTTGTTTGTTTTCATGCGGAAGAAAATACGCGGCTACATTGTGGAAAATACAGCTGATATAATATTCTGATAGGAATCTCTTAAAACTTTAATAATGTCATGTAAGCGAGTCATTTTTATTCAAAAAGATTAATTTTATAGGTTTGCTTTCGAATGTCTTTGCTGGATTGAAATATTGTTTTTATAGATATTTGCAATCAACACTTAATTGATGCCTTATATTATTAAAGTCCAGCACAGATATTTTATTTAGCATCGTACAGGAGTAAATTGTGATAACATACATGAACAAGTCTGTATATTGCAGTATAATATTCACTTTTGTCCGAGAGTGTAAAATCAATTAGTGTTCTGGTTTCTGTTTAATTAAATCGAGCAGAGCACGAATTAATCGATATTTATTTCAAGGCAATACAACTGAACACATGTAATGACTAATTAACATAATGTGGTAACATTATACATGATTCAACGTTGCATTAAATTATATCACATCTCAATTATAT
>DWLZ01000085.1:0-14156 GCA_018251995.1 Urbanus velinus | reverse complement strand
CTTTGTTAACCTTTACTTTTACTTTTTGATTCTAAAAAATCGGTCGGTCTTTTACTTTTGGTCAAAACAATTTAAATCGCCTCCATTTTTTTTTTCATTTGATATTTTTACTTCATTAAAATATTAAACGGCGTACCGAAAAAAGAGTGACATCTTTTTTCGGTAGGTCATTTTATTGTTAGTAATAGTAAATGTTTAATTATAAAATAATAGCAAATTATCAAAGAACGTCAAGATGTTTTTATATCAACTACTCCATAATATCATTGAATTCGGCAGACAGAACACCAATGCACCTGGCAGCGGAGAACGGCCACGCTGCCATCATAGAGCTCCTGGCGGACAAGTTCAAGGCATCGATCTTCGAGCGCACCAAAGACGGCAGTACGCTGATGCACATCGCCTCACTAAATGGGCACGCCGACTGTGCCATGATGCTGTTCAAGAAGGGCGTCTACCTACACATGCCCAATAAGGTACGGTATTAAAAGTTTAAAGAATTTAGTAAGATGATGTCACACAACCAATCGGACAAGTTGAAGGGATCAATCATCTACGTCCACCTGCACATGCCCAATAACAACCAATCGGACAAGTTGAAGGGATCAATCTTCTACGTCCACCTGCACATGCCCAATAAGGTACGGTATTAAATATCAAAGAAATTATTTATCCCTTGCTTTAATGGTAAACGAATACATGTGAAGAAACCTAGAGTTCTTTAACAATGTTCTCAAAGTTATGTGAAGACAATTTTATGTATAACATAAAAATCCATTAAGGAAGACTAAATGTTATTTTATAATGCTTAAATGAATTTACGACCAAAGTTAAGATTGCTATATAAGAACATTAACTTACGTTGGTAATAAAATTATTAAGGTGACTTTTGTCAAATAGGGTAGAATACGAATCACGTACTAGAAGCTAGACGATCATTAAGAACTTGCTACACCTAACCTTGAAACTTTCGTTGTCTTTATTACGGGCTAATCATTACAAAAAATGACAATAAAAGCACATTAAATCATCACAGTAATAACATAAGTTATCCCATTAATAAAATTAATGGTATCAATTTGGATGAAGCTCATTATACTTTCATGATCGTTGATGCATTGTTTTCATTGTCTCCAAATGGAAAACAAAAAATGACTAATTTGAATTAGTCATGGCTTAAACTATATTCTGCGAAATTTGAATTTATATTGAATATCAATTTAACGTTACCGTTGTAAAAAAATTACAAGGTACGCAAATATTTGCTAACAGTTTTTCAATTAAGTCTATATGTATATCATATTCATGTATTTTAATAAATCATATTACAATAATTGTATCTTTAACACAGGATGGAGCTCGGAGTATACATACAGCAGCGCGATATGGTCATGTAGGCATCATCAATACCTTATTGCAGAAAGGCGAGAGCGTGGATGTCACCACTAATGTAAGTATTAGTTTGAAACTAAATGCAAATTTAAATTTTAACATTGCAACTGAATCTACGTGAATATTTCAGGATAATTACACTGCTCTACACATAGCTGTCGAGTCTTGCAAGCCAGCTGTGGTCGAAACACTTCTAGGGTATGGAGCCGATGTCCACATACGAGGCGGCAAGCAGAGAGAAACACCCCTGCATATTGCTGCTCGGATACCAGAAGGTAGGAAAATCGCATACATTTTCATGATAAGATGAACACTATAGTGGTAATTAAAAATATAAGAGCTAACTAAAAATCCGAAAAAATTAAATAAAACTTATTTATTTTTAATCCCTTTGCTATAATTATTTATTTCATGCATTGCATGTAGGTAGGTTGTAAAAGATAACGATAAACATATCACAGTGCTAAAGTGCTATCATTATAATTATTTAGCATTATATTTTATTCTCTTATACAGGTGACAAATGCGCGCTCATGCTTCTCAAATCAGGCGCTGGACCAAACAAAGCAACGGAAGATGGCATGACGCCAGTACATGTGGCAGCTAAATATGGTAATCTAGCCACACTTGTACTTTTGTTAGAAGATGGTGGCGATCCATTGAAGAAAACTAAGGTAAATTTAAATGATACGGTTAAGTGTTGTATTGTTAATAACGATGATCATGCTAAATACCTACTGTATTTCAGTTTAGTTAATATTTTTGTTTTGCTTATTATTAAAAAGTTCAATATTATTATACTTCAGACTGGTGAAACTCCTCTTCATATGGCTTGTAGAATGTGTAAACCGGAAGTAGTTCGACATTTAATAGAATTTGTCAAGGATCGTAAAGGCGAAAAAGTTGCTACTTCGTACATTGATGCAGTGGATGAAGACGGAGCTAGTGCTTTGCATTTTGCCTGTAAAATTACAAAAGAAGAAGTTCTGAGAGCGTCAGCTGATAGAGAGGTTGTGAAGTGCTTAATGGAGAACGGAGCAGATGTAACGTTACAAACTAAACATAATCATGAGACAGCATTTCACTTTTGTGCTATTGCTGGCAATAATGACGTTATGCAAGAGATGATAAATGAAATGTCTACTGCTGATGTAAGCAAATCCCTCAATAGACAAAATTCTATTGGATGGACACCCTTACTTATTGCATGTTATAGAGGTCATATGGAACTTGTAAATACATTACTAAATAATCATGCAAGAGTGGATGTTTTTGACGTAGAAGGTCGATCAGCTCTACATTTGGCAGCTGAACATGGGTTCTTACAAGTATGTGATGCTCTGTTGACTAATAAAGCATTCATTAATTCCAAAGCCAGAAACGGAAGAACTGCTCTTCATTTAGCAGCTATGAATGGTTATGCACATCTTGTAAAGTTTTTGATTAGAGATCATAATGCCGTTATAGACGTTCTTACTCTGAAGAAACAGACTCCATTACATTTAGCAGCTGCTAGTGGTCAAATAGAAGTTTGCAAACTATTACTAGAACTCGGTGCCAATATTGATGCTACAGATGAGTTAGGCCAAAAACCTATTCATGCTGCAGCTCAAAATAATTATTCAGAAGTTGTTCAGTTATTTTTGCAACAGCATCCAAATTTAGTGATGGCTACTACCAAAGATGGTAACACGTGTGCTCATATTGCGGCAATTCAAGGATCTGTGAAAGTGATAGAAGAGCTAATGAAATTTGATAGAACTGGTGTGATATCGGCTAGGAATAAATTGAATGATTCGACTCCATTACAATTAGCTGCAGAAGGTGGACACGCAGATGTTGTTAGAGTCCTTGTTAGAGCCGGTGCTTCTTGCACTGACGAAAATAGGGCAGGATTGACAGCGGTTCATTTAGCAGCTGAACACGGACACACGAACGTCTTAGATGTAATGAGGTCTACAAACACGTTAAGGATATCAAGTAAGAAGTTGGGTCTAACACCGCTTCACATAGCGGCGTATTATGGACAAGCTGGTATGTATTAGGGGTAAAATAGTTAGTTTACTTTAATTTTTTTGTAATGTTACCTACACAAAAATCTTTTGACAAAAAGCTAACGTGACTCGTAGTAGTAAGATTTCCAACTACGTGATTACCTTTCATCTGATATTTTTGATGAAAATACGGCTTTTCAGACTAATATTAACAATCAACTGTGCAACCGAATTTCTGAATATATCCACAATTGTATTGAATAAAATCAGATGGCCACAGTAACTTCATAGTTGGATCTCTGACTATAAGTACGTACTGTTTACAGATATTGAAAATACATTATCCCTATTTTTTAAGTTTATTTACAAAATATATTGAAACTTTGTGCGTTCCTTCAATTTGACTCGTGCCTCGTAGCAGATTTTTGAAATTATTTTAAAGTACCTAAGTACCTATACCTATACACATAACCTTCGATTTATTTTTATTAAACAAGCATTATTCAAGAAAGAATATATAAATGGTGTCCATAATAAAGAATTATTGACCATCATAACTATTCCTGCATGGTAAACAAACAATGTCCTTGTCATTTAAATAGGTATAAATGTTGAATACAATAAGAAATATTTTACTTGAACAATATACGTAATACCATGCGTCATTTCGTATCCCTTTTAATTAACACACTTTATAATAGTGACATAATTATTATAGTATAATTATCACAACATATTATTTAAAAAAATATGAAAGTTCAAAATCATTAACAAAACCGAAAAACTCTAAAACAAGCCATAGACTTTACAAATAGTAAGTATTAATTATTTGATTGAACACATGATATTTATTTAGTAAATAGGCAATATTGTCACTTAAATGCAAGATGTAGGTAGTAATTATTACGAAAAACAATGTTTAAGATAACAATAAGCAGACAGAGCATTTTTGGATTCGCTACGTTTGTTTTAAGTACACAATAGATTACATAGCCATGCTGTATCTGCATGTGTTAACCACGGAAAATTGATATTGAATGAAGCACTGAAACTTAGTTGCAACTTATTGTTATTTTAATTTTATTCTTTTAAAGATGACCTATAAGATATAACCTTCATGATGGGGTTACGAAAGTCAAACGTGAAATGACTTAAAATGAATGCACAGAAACCTACTTACTCGGATAAGAAAATAAATAGTTAAGTAAAGAAAGAGAAGGAGAGTAGGAAGGTAAAAGAGAAACTCCCTTTTTAGTCTACAGTGTCACTCATTGTTAAACATACCAACTATTGTGCGTTCGTTAAAATTAACTAAGGGTCAATATACATACTGGTATCGGTAATAAAATCTGACAATAAATATGATACATTATTATGTCCCTTTCACTTTTTTATTTTAAAAATGATTCGTTCAGGATAAAGGTATTAGTGATAGAGAAGATGATATAACTTTTTACAATACCTATATGATTATTTATCAAAAGAATGGATAAAAGTGCATAAATGAGATAGGTAATATGGAATTAAAGCTTAACAAGTTTTTATATTAACCTGAGGTTATTGTATTGACTACACATTGGAATAAGTAGTCAAACGTGAAGTGACCAAAAGTAGAGCTTATCTTTTTAATGATCAAGTACTACAGTACACAAAATTATCTAAAAACAAACACTTAGGAGCAACACACATCAAACTACATTTTATAGACACCAATGAAATTGAAGGATATTTATCTACTTAAGTAAACTGTGTATTGGTTTTTATCGATAAAAACATGTAAGTAGTTGCCAATGCATCACGCAGCTTTGTCGCACTAACAACTTCTCATAGAGATACTTACATTACCTACGATAAGAAAATCGAACTACTTACACGTAGTATATAAAATAGGCACCAATTCTTTAAGCGAACTACTACTAAAAATCTTTGAATTACTTACAATTAATAATTCCCATTAAGACTAGGAGATTCGATTGACTAGGTACATACATTTTGTCTAAAGAGTAACTATTAAACAATAAAGTGCTGAATGTGGACTGAACACCAAACGGTATTCTGTTCCTTAATATCGTATTAAACAGAAATAGAGAAAATTGTGACACGTTAAAATATCTACAGAAGAAAATGATTGGCGAGAAGCGGTTAAGCGCTTTTTAAGCGACAATAATATGTAGATTTGTTACAGCAGGAAAAATACTCAATAAATTACATTTTATAAAATTGATTTATTATCATCGTTGGTAATCTCTACTGATCATCTATCAAATCTACTTACACTTAAAATATTTGTACCATCAAAGATTTTTGTACACTTTAAAAATACTTATTTTGTACCATATGGTGTACTTTTACATTATCGATATAAGGAACAGAATATTGTTCACGGACTCTATTTTTGGCTAAATCAGACTGTCTTTGTTACATCTAATTTCTACCTTTAATCTAGTACAAATTCATGCACGACGCAACGGGATGAATTTTGGGTTTCAAAGTCGAGTCGTTCTATTGTAGCAGCTAAAACAATAAACAACATTTATTAATAATTAGCACAACTAACACAAATCGTTGCAAATCAAATATAACACACGGACAAACGGCAACAAAGTATTTTTATAGATACGAGATAAATTGCAGTTGAATAAAAAGATAAAGTAAATACTTAATACTTAGAGCAAGACATGAGATTTGATTTGATGAAGTTTTAGACAAAAATGATAATTTAAGTAGGTGTTGTAGGATACTTCGTGTATCAGCGGACTAAGTATCCTTTGTTTAAAATACAATGTAAACGGTATTAAGGGTAAACGTTTTACAGTTTTCATATTTTTGGCAAATCAATTAAAACTGTAGAGTCAAATTAAGTCCTTAAAGATGGAAATCCTACTATTGTGTAATTTAGGTTCATACAAGGACCATTCGAGGATAATGTACCTTGCTAACTTATGATAGCATTGTCTTTTTACTTGAATCACTAATCATCGAATAAGTCTATCAGGTCTGTATAAGTAAATGTCTCCTGTGTAAAATTGCTATTTTTTGGCTCTGAATTAGTGTAATTAGCTTCATCGTGTATTTAATGATAATGATGTCTACTGTTCTGATAAAGCTTATGTCATCATTAACATTGCATTATATCTTTTAAGATTAAGTCACTACATGTATGGTATCAACTGTGTAACAGAGAACTGTGAGAGTCAGCTCTACTGACTGAATGGTGGCATTATGAACGTTAATATTCTTGGCTAACTTGGCCTAATTATTCCTCCAAGAACTTGGCTGACTTGATGTCATGAGTAGGTAAGTAATGTGACAAGTGTGATCATTGCTTCAGTCGACACGAGTTTGTCTGATGAACGGTGTGAGTAGTATGAAGGTGACACTGTTCTTGGCGTACCTCTCGAGCAGCCGCCGCTTGAGCTCCGGCGGGTACGTCACGTATATGTAGTGGTCGTCGTGGTCTTCGTCCAGCATCGCCTCTTCTGCTGCGAACCGCTCTGTGCGTGTTGGAGATGAGTGCGTTGTCATGGAAACTGACGCGCTACCCGCTACGCTGCCTTCCTCTGAACTGAATAGAAAGTAGGAAGTCGTCATCATCATGTAGGAATATCTCTGGATAAAGTCCCTACATTCGAAACTTGAATTCGAAATTGTTAATCTACTCTAATAGATTGAAGATTTAAAGTAAATCGTTTATTTTATTTTTATTATTAGTCTGAACTTTTAAGACAACCTGCTTTTTATTCTTCAAATGAACATCTTTCGTTGCCATAATTTAACAATCCGTAAATATAGAGATGAAACAAATGTAGAGATACTACAACTACTCTACTAGGGTTAGTATCGTTTGCTTAAACTCGTATTTAAGCGTAATGTCTGCTTAGATACCTGATAAATACGTACTCAAAAACAATCCAAATGATGTAGTAGCACATGCAGAGCGCCAGCGCGAGGCCGGTGGCGAGCGCCAGCAGCAGCGGCCAGGGGAAGGCGCGGGCGGCGGGCGTCGTGTCCTCCCAGTAGCGGTCGCAGCTCAGGTACCAGCACACCGCGCGCTGCATCTCCTCTGGACATGGGGATTATGGATCATGAAAGGGAAATGTTATTTCTTAGGTAGCAAACAAGCAATCCATCAGATGGTAAGTATCACTGCAGTCGCGCGTAGAAATTTTTTGTATGTTAGTCAAACCGTTACATCCTAGAAATACCTAGGTACATCTGATTATCTCAATGCTCTGGTTCTTCCATTAGAGAATAGGAAGTCCATTATGTAACGGAAGAACCCGATTATTATTAGACAAGTCTAGTGAAGGGAATCTCTTAAAATGGAAAAGTGTGATTCTCACCTTCGAGTTCAGTAAATTGATGTTGTGTTAGATGCAATAGAAGAGTTGCGATGCATGAATGCACGATCCGCTCGCAACGGACCTTGAAGTAAAGAAAAGACGGTTATGAAAATATGTAGTAGGTTACTACTAAAATCTAGATTGTAACTCCACGTTGCCCACGCACAAATAAAAAAACATAGTCATGAAAAAATCATATAGCCGCATATACAACCTCTTCTTTGTCGAAGTCAAATCTTATAGTCTTTTTGTGTAGGTTCCCAAACAAACCTAAGAAACAAATTTTTAGTAACTTGTCTCACTATTTAACCCTTTTAAAATGTATTACGTACCCCACATAACCCCCTGGTAAATTTCATCGTATTTACCAGGTCACAGAATATTATATTGTAGCAGGCCATGAAAGGCTTAATAACGGTAAAATCGAACCTTCAAACCCTGAAGCCGTGTTGGGTCGCATGCGGCTCGCTCCGCCTGCAAATCTGCCAAGCGTTTCTGCCGGCTGTCCGGTGGCAAAGAAGATTCGACTGTGTCCGCATCGCAGAGCTCTGCCGTTTGATTTACATCACTCTCACTCTCTTCTCTTTTCTTCTCTTCTGAATCTGTAAACGTGAAGGTTTTAAGGAAACTAAATTTATGTTAAGGTTTGATAATATTGACACAATATTATTTTTAGCAAGTTAATCTCCCTAAGCTTTACGTTAAGATTAATTTCCAATAAAGCTAAAACCAAGCTTTAGGCCAGCTTCGTATGTGGCTGTTGTCTATTGTACATTTTTTTCTAGTTTCTCCCATATCAATATTAATACACGTAACAAGTGTTACGTAAATCTGTATAATTTTAATCATCCTTTCAAAAACTTGAAGTAATAAGTGAGCGATAATTTCAATATGCAATACCAACTGCCTGAATTTGATGAACATTGATTCCACCAGGTATTTTATGCTATCACCTTCATTGCTAACTTCCTCAGCTTCAGTCTCAGGCGGTAGGCGCGGACAGTCCGGGACAGGCGGAGGCGGCGGCTGGCGGCGTCCGCGTCGTCTCGGTGCCACGCGGGCCACACTGCGCGACGCGGCCGGCGCCAGCGCCTTGCGCGCCGTCTCCGCGTCCTGCCACACCTCCACGTCAGTGCTGGGCCCCGCGCCGCCGCTCAGAAGCCCGTGTGCGACCAGCACCTGACACCGCATTATGTCGCAGTAGTCCGCGAGACACACTGCGTCCTCTGCCTGGAATTATTAAAAATCTTTGTCATTAAATGTTCTACAAGTATATTTGACCAGCTTTTAAAATATAGGAAATGCTACAATAGCGTAGTTTATAATATTCGCATACAAACATGTAAAAATTAGTAATCTTATCCTTAGAATCATCTCTTGCATATCTGTATACCTATATATATTGAAAACAAAACAAGAAGCGAGACACGTCGCAAATCAAAACAAGACACGTGGTTCTTTAAATACGAATGTAGCTTTAATGTAGACCCACGAATTATGGACTGTAGTTACGAAAATATTAACCTTATTAATGTGATTCTTGTGTCGTTGGTCGAAATGTGTGTCTAAGTGTCGTTCTTCGTAGAAGGACTTCCCACAAAAGGCGCACGTCCACTGCGAAGAGCGGTGCTGCAGCTTGGCTGCATGTTGAGGCGCGAATATATCGCGCGCTGGATGAAATGGGCATTCTAATGGTAGTTTCACCTAAAATAAAAAAAATTGAAAAACATAACTATGCCATGTCTTAAATCATAGCACATATTATAGAACATTTTTTGAATTGTGAATCTACATAGTTATAAAATCAATTTAAAAAAATACATAGTAAAGAGTAACATGATTGCCTTTGAGACCTTAGAAGTGCTTAGAGTTTATGTTTATATAATTTGTAATTAATTACTTTTAGCTTGGTCGTTGTAAACAGAAAAGAAAGTACAGATAATACCTGGAATCTCTCGAGGACTGGTAACCATTTGTTCTGTATGACTTTTCTTACGATTTTGGAGTTGTCACGAGAGCAAGTGATCTTGAAGACTGAAGGTCCCGGCCACGGGATCAGTGTAAGGAAAAGTAGGGCCAGGACCTGCAACAATATACAAAATTAAGTCAATTACCGTAAACATATCCATTACCGCAACTATTTGGGAAAAAGTATTTGTATCCAATTGTAGAATTAGGGGCTCCTTGGAGGTCTGATGTTTCCCTAAACATAAGACCTCTCCAAACTATAGAACGAGAGGAAAGAAATACTAACATTAGAATAATTTGGGGATAGGTACCCCAAATATGGGTATTTATAAGAAGTTGTTACTTAAATGTGAAAATAAAAATAAACAATAAAATAAGTTCTCAATATCCGCTATGTTCAACAATATTCTTTTAAATTTAACCTCTTTGGCTATGTTATATTTGTACATCATAATAATCAACAATGAATTAAGTCCTCTGAACTAGAGATTCCGATTGACACCTTGACATAGACCATTGTATGTCTTGGTCAAATAGTATGGCCAAGTCCAAGGGTTTTGATTTTTATCGGGTTGCTTATAAAATAATAATATGCAACATGTCAATGTAAATTTGAAAATAAGACTTTTACGGACATTTTTATAGATTCCACTTTGCATTACGATATTGTTTTTAATTTTATTGACGTAAAAATTCCCATTTTTAAAACCCATTTTTTCGTTACTTAAAAATAAATAAGATTGATATTTGGAAAGTCGACAGTTTTTATTATTTAGTGAAGATTCCGCAATTTGCTATCTTTCCTAAATACGTACATAGTCAATGGTTAACTAACGAATTTAACGTGTAGTCCTTTAAGGTTATGCTTATGTTATTTGATTATTGATTTTTCCACGCATATCTAACCAAAAAAGTGCAGAATTCAACTTACCTCGAGCGAGAACGACGTGGTCCTCATTCATATCTTTTGATCGACGAATGGTGAAGAAAATGTATTTCACTGCACAGTTTTCCGACGTACTCTTATCAGTGTTAGTTTACTGGGGAAAAATAAATGCCGAGAGGTCTGTCACTGCGTTACAACGCGCATGCGTCGTGTTTTCCCAGGCCTCCCCTATTTCCAATATGCGTTATTAATAAATTTATTTCGTTCAAACCGTAGGGTAAGGGGTGGTGTAATAAACAACTCTGATGGGACTTGTGAGTCACCTGTGGGTCGATAATAACTTGCCTAATTATTATCTATGGACACGATGGTTATAATTATTTTTTAAGCTCAAAGTTCACGTAGCTGCTCAAAGGTCAGCACTACGGAAAGTACTAGGCACAAAGAGACAGCTCTTAAAACGTATTTAGGACGATCTAATACATTGTTAAAATTGGCTTATAATGCTTATAGGTACCGCAGAAGTTTGTGCTTCATACATATTTTAAAACTTAGATAATGAATAGGTACCTAGTTATGTATGTATTTTAAAATATATATAAGTAATAATAAAAATCTAAATCCAAAAAGTATAAGTACTTACTTTACATACCTAAAACATCCTTAGATTAAACTTATCAGTTTTAAATTTCAAGAGCACAAAGGTGTGGGTTTTTGGGAGGAGGTTGGTAGTTTGTAAACGATTAATTTTAAATAATTTATTTCAAAGACTACTTACTTATAATTTACATGGTAGAATGTAATTAAACGACCTCTTTACCGACCCATTGTTTTAGAGATTATTTATTATTTCCTTTTATTTTTTGTGGTGTCCTCGCAGCCGCTAGTCTAACCAGCTACGATGTTTAAGACAAAATACCCAAAGGCTCTATATAGCCTTTGGGTATTTTGTCTTGAGTGCAGTTTTTGAATGTTCTGTATTGAAACTGCGTAAAACGGTTGACTCGTTTTTGCCTCACGTCGCTTCTATCTGGCGCTGCGTCCGAGCCTAGGTTAAAATCTTTGCTTGGTTTTACCTTTATCCTTTTAACCTCAGATTCATATTTATTCGCCAAAAATTAAATAACCTTAAAGTAAAGAAAATATAATCGTGACACACATTTACCATTTCTCATTTTTAACACGAAATTGCACAAAAAATATTTGGTTCATTACAAATTTTTATATTGTCCAGTTACCTATATAGAATTTAACGTTTTTAATGACTCCTATTTGTCTCTAAAACCTGGATATAAAAACACCTAGATTATAACACATATCTCCGTACTCTACAAATCCTTAACAAGGTAGAGTCTGTCACATAGCGCTTCTTGAACCTTTTGAAGTAGAGGTGAAGAGAGACGTGATTATATTTACGTACGTAGGTGCTTGCTAGATCTTCAAAGATATTTTTATGATACCTAGATGCTGCTTAAGTTTATTAAAATATCTTTGCAGTTGTAATAAAACTTTACGTATACAAACAGTGTTAGTAAAATTTACTGAAATTTTACGTAAGAGACCGTTTGATTGTATCTAATAAATAAATAATAGCCAAAGTAAACCTAACTACAATTCATACACAAAGTATTCGACGACCCGCGTGGCGGAACATTTGCCATTCCGGCAATTCCATTGATTCCCGGCCAGACAGACATCTTAATGATGAATTTAGATTTCTGTTCTGGGTCTGAGTGTTTGTGTATTCGTGTATGTGTGTGTCCATGGCACCCACGACACAGGAGAAAATCCTACTATGGGGAGCTATGAGTGTAGAAAGCGTTTATTTAAATGTGCAAAAATAACTCTTCTTTAAAGCCGGCGATGCATTGGCGATTACTCTGGTATTGCAAATGTCCATGAGTGACGGTGACGGTGACTTTTTTCCATCACGTAGCCATCTGTCAAAGAATTTGGAACTAGACTCTGTTACCCGATTTATTGTTTAACAAACATAGTTCAAATTGAATGTCACATTATAAGACGTATTTTAAGTGGTTTGCAACAAATAGTAGAAATATGCCAGAGCTCTCAGAATCCTGTCGAAATTGCGGGATAATTAAAATTCTGCGTAAGCGAAGTCTCGGAAATGACTAACTAAAAACGTTTACCCAAAATACCACGGCTAGCCTCCGTATTAAGTTGTAGGCCTTTTTTTGTCACGAGGGGGAAACCTTCGAAAGGTACCCGACGCCTCGGGAGCGACGCCGGGTTATACGGCATTTTCACCGCACTACAACTGCCCCGATGGCCGTTCTCGGCGTTACGAAAAGGACTTTCAAAAACGGGGTTTCAGCAAAGAACGCTATCCGGAGTCCTCTGTGCGCGTTTTCCCATCAGGCTCAGCTAGGGCGACCGCTGCTCTCGCCGCACCGTCAGGTGCACGGCGTTATGCGACCACACATACCGCCGTCCTTCCCAGGGCCGCTGGATGGACGTTAGAGTTTAGCCGCCCGCAACCCCGGAAGCCCATTTTAGTCGCCTCTTCATGTATTCTGTACCTACAATTACATAAATGTTGATTTATAATCAAATACAGCTGTAAGACACATGCATTCAAGCGATTTTATATTAAGTAATCACTACCAACCATCGCTAACCATCACTACAATATTTATAAAGGACGAAAAAATGTATAGGCTTACCTGAATTTGATCTTAAAATAGGCCTAAAGATCATTCTTCCATCTTACCTTAAATTGAACAGTATAAAGTATATAACTTTTAGGCTACTTTTGCCAATAAATCACGATATATCAATTTGGTCGTACCAAACCAAACTTGATATGTGATTTTAAAAACAACATAGTGTATAGGGTCCTTTTAACCGTAAATGGGACGAAGCGAGCCCGGTCCAACGGGTCTGCATTATTCAGATTACTGCAACGCAAAATAACTTTCTTTTCTTTTTCTAGAAATACTTTCAGCGTCTCGGCGACCTTTTTAAAAAGCGCGTTAATGGAGTATAGTTTAGTTATTCAAAACATATTTCAACAAGATGCTCTTACGAAATAAAAATATTGCCGTAAAGAAACTGAGAGATACAAGATAAAATCTATGTATTAAAATCTATCGACATATCATTATGATTTATTGATTAACTAATTAGTTAACGCTTATGTACCAGTTTCAATTGCGTTTAAAAATATGTAACTTGGTGTACACATAACCGAAATTTTATACCTTCAATGGCTTCAACAATTTGAACGAATTAAAGGTGGTAGAACTCTATGTAGGTTGACTCCGACGGCACCACCGTCACACCTATATCTGTCTTATAACAGCGTTGTTAAGCACTGCTGTGTTCTGGTCTGAAGGGTGTGGTGGGAGACATACTTATCCGAGGCGTTCCAGACGTTCCTCAGGTGTAGCAACGTATCTATGGTCAACGTGAGGACATGAGGTAGGACATGATCATATAAAAAAATAACAATCATATTCACAGAGGACTGATATCATTACATAGTATAAAACAAAGTCGCTTTCTCTGTCCCTATACCCCTATGTATGCTTAAATCTTTAAAACTACGCAACG
>DWLZ01000084.1:0-14159 GCA_018251995.1 Urbanus velinus | reverse complement strand
ATTTTTTTCTTGTTTAACTTGGCACTGGGATTTTGTCTAAGTTTATAAATGTGCGCAAAGTTATGAATGGTAATTCTAAACATAGATGTACGTAAACACGTAAGTACGTTGTCAAAAATAAGAAAAACGTTTTCGTTGAGCCGAAGCAAAGTGAGTTACCCAAATTTCTTCGGCAAGTGACACAAAAATATATGAGCAAACTTTATTTATATTCCGCCGCGTCTTTTAAATTTAGATGTCTCGCAGCTCAATGAACCAAGGAAAATTTCTCTCACGGCGTCAATTTTTTTTTTCAGGAGATTGGAAAAGTTTCGTCAATGACTGGAAGTTTAGGGGAGCGTTTATCTCGGTTCACCGTTACGCCGATAATATGAAATCATCCTACTATGAAATGAAACCGTTTTCACTCGAAGTACCGCCACGTTAAAGTCAGGTTAACGAAAATCTGAAGTGAGTCGTTATGACGTAGAAATTGTGACAAACGAAAGCGAACAATAGGGTTCGCGTGGAGCATCTCAATTTGAAAGACGTAGAAAACTTTTGAAATAAAATAAATGGAGTTAGTCCCTTACAGGGCGAAGAGGCCATTATTACTTTGCGCTTTTCATTCTGAGATACTCTAATTTGTAAGTGGCATATTCACCCCTTTGTCAACTTCTGAGCACAGTTTACGAATCCGCTGAACCTTATTAGGAGTGCTCTTTCAAATCCTTAGCTCGTTTATTTGAAAAACTAAATTGAGAAATTTTACTCTAAAATGGTTTGGTCAAGTATAAGCTTGTAAGTATTTTTTCTTACATTGTTTAGATTAATCTTAATGTAAGACAAATAAATAAGTTATTATGTTTGAGATATGTGTTTGTGTAACCTAGCAAACAATGCCAGGTTCAAATAATAAAATATCAAAAAAGTCTCATTAAAAAACAGATAGAGGATCATAAAACAACAGCACAACAACAGACAATAACTTTCGACAACTGATCTTGTCTTCAAACTTCAATTTCCTTTTTTTTGCTGTATGCGGAAATATCTCCAATCTCGATTATAAAAACCGACGACAACTTGTAAATGGGTAGTACTTTGTCGAGCGTAATTACATCTCCCTAATTTCCTGGTGAAAAATGAAATATTTCACGATGAGGCTGTTTCTGGACTCCACGGGTGAAACACAGCGCTTCTGCTGCTTTGGGACAAATTGAAAAAACAGTGAATTTAATACCAATGAGGCAAATATTTATTTCTTTTTGATAATCGTTTCTTTTGATCAAATCGGAGCAGTAATTTCACAAGTTATTTTAGTTGGAGAAATAACATTTCAGTGTGGCTGCAGATAATTTACTTTCAAAGTTTTAGAAATGCCGTAAAAAGTCCGAACTAAAACTGTTCTTAAGTGTATTTGATCGAATAAATTTTGATTATGTTCTGAACTTCAGTCCAAGATAAGATTTATTATTTATGAACAGACCTTGACATTTGATCTAACTTATTACGCTTAAATTCTAGTTGAAAATGATTTATCATCATAGGCTGTGGACTTTTTCCAAGAAGTTAAATTAAGTCACCAAAAATATCGGTAAACCATTGCTTTGGTCAAAATACATATATTTACAACATTATACATTGTACACTTTGTTGCGTTTCCAGATAAGTTTCTGTATATGCGAATGTGCCACGAAATTTATAGCATCAAAAGCAATACTGGTGGTCAGATCGATACTCCCCGTGATATACGATCGGCTTGACGCCGTCGGAACTGCTCGGTGGATTTACGATGTATCTAGCGTGATGCATCTGTCCCTGCCGCAAGTCCGGCGCCGTGTCCACGCAGTACCGCCAGATGTCGCTTCGGAATCAGTTTTAACAGGCGAAGTAACCCACTCCTTAGGACATTCTCATCCATCTGCCCTTAGAAGTCAGTTATTGGGTATTTAGGCTTGTTTTGAAATGGGGAGTTTCGATTTAGCCCTCAGACTTAGGTATATCCCCTGAATTCAATTCAAGTAGATATTTTAAACAAGAGCAACCTAAATCTATAAATTGCTAACATTTGCTACTTATCAGACCCTTTTCTCACACTCGTATATCATAATACCGATAATATTGATAACCATTAACCCACATAGCTGTCGTATATTTTCCAGAGGCAGATTATAAAGATATATTGCCAATATCTAGGGCCTTTTTAGGGTTTAGTGGCCAAAGGGTAAAAAGGAAACTATGTCTCCGCCGTCTGTCCCTGGACCCTATCTTTTGAACCGTAATAGATAAACGTTGAAATTGTTTCGAAGTATATATTGCAATGGTCACGATATCAACAACACTAAAAATAAATAAAAGTTACAAATAAAAGAGGTTCCCATACAGGAAACCTGAATTTTCGGTTAACCTATTCTTATCGTATAGTTCGAATAGTAATAGGTATAAACTTAATATTTATGAAAAGCTTTTACTTTTGTAGCTGCTATGATAAAATACTAAAAATAATACAAAAAAATATCATTTGATGGCACAGAACCCGTCATGTGCGTTTGTCTCGAACTTGGCCTATTCCAGCACTTATAGTGTAGACTGTAGCGAGAACAGTTGGTGTCGGCGGGGTCGCTCCTCGCAAATACATCACAATATCGACGGTGTCGCCGGCAGCTGTCGCCTGGGAAATTGTCTCCTGTCGTGGACGCCGGCGCAAATAAAACAACGGCGTTGGACGTAGCCACTTCGTATCCAATATTGCAAACTAACCTGCGATAAAAATGTATGTGTACTAGATTTTTATAGGATAAATGTAGCTAACAAGCATGTAGTCTGCCTGATTTTAAGTTACCAGTTTCGCCCATGGACGCCTGTGATCAAGCCTAGGTACGATAAGGTCTTACAGTATGACTCTAGTACCTGAGGTCGACCACTCATGCCTTGCTATTTCTGAAGAGCAAGTTAGAACGTTTCGAATAAATATGTCACCCTTACCACACACTTGAAACCAAAAGATAACAACGCTTAATTTTGCTATTGTTAGACAGAAAAAGGTGTGGTTGTTGTGCCGCCGGAGGCTACTAATTTCTCAAATACGCTTGAAAATTGTAAGAAGCTTGAAAATCGAAAGACGTTGAATTCGGAATTATCAATAGCGTTCTTAGTTAAGTTGTGGACGTTTATATGTATCGAAAATGATCTTTAACAGGCTGTTAAATACATATAACTATCTGAAAAAATCCTCAACTCTACTAACTTAAATTCTAGGAATGACTTAATTTGCTTGTATATATTTTACGCGACTTTAGTGAGCAGTTGATATCATGATTCATTCATGCCTTTGACCAAATAGAGCCAAGTTATGTGAACTAATATAAACTTTTGCCTTTGTTTTATCGTATCCTTGATGCGGGAATCTTAGAATCGTTCTGAATATTTGTATAATTGACTAATTTCCCTGAAATCAAGTCAGCAAAATTATCACAGAACTATTATTAACTCATCTATTAATTATTATTTATTACTGACGTAACAAAATTAACACCCATAGCCCCCTCAATTATTTTTTTATGACGGGCGAATATACAGGATAAGCTACAAGAGTATATTAAAATCCCAACCTCAAAATACTCGTAAAAGTCAATTTTCTTAGGTTATTTGCCAGCCTGGATTTCTAACTCAGATTCCTCGTTAAAGCAGACCGGTACAGTTACCACGCAACACCAGCCATTTCTCTATGAATAACAATATATCGAATTTTAAAACGAATCCCGGTTCATATGTATCCTCTTTTTATCGGAAAGCTACCACTCCGGCAGCACGGAGCGGCATCACTTCGCGGTCACGTACGCGGCGCTGATTGCCGCGATATTAAATTCCAACATTAACGAGTCACATAGTGTTCTCGCGCGGATTGAAATTGCTACCCGGCTTTAAAAACTTTGAGCGCTTTCAAATGACATTGTTGTTTTGTTCCAATGTGATATTCGTCTGTTACACGTGATGTGATCATTTTATTATCCTCTACGTGTCATGTTCTCACTTTGATCGTTCGACATTACATAATAATTGTGAACACGCGTACATTTTAATCCAGTCGAACTGAGTCCTCGAAATTAAAAAAAAAGATGTGAAATTTATAAATGTCATATAATTAATAACGAAACCTCGTCAATAGTTTCCAAAAAAACATATGGAACTGTGAAAAACATGGTTTTATTTTCTGAGAGTAGAGTAAAATATCTCGAAGGGGTGAAGAAAAAAAAACCGTTTACAAACAAAAGACAATAATGCAATGGATTTAGCTGTTGCTCGCAACTTTGTTCGCGCAAACTACAACATAATAAAAACATTTAACCTCTTTAGGAGTAGAATTTCAAAAAATCCTTGCTCAGTGGAGGTCTACATCATAAAATTACCCTATATAATATCAATGCGTGAGAAGGTCCAATTGAATTAGCATTGGTGTTCAGATCACGTTGGCAATATTCCCAGGGTTTGGGAATATTTCCAGGAATTCAACGTTCCCATGGCATGTCAACGAGGAAGAAGTTAGATGAGTTCAGCCGCGCAGGGCCGGTTTAAAATAATTGGAAACAGTACGGAATCGCTCGATGTAGCCAGCTTGTTTGATTTTGTTTCCATCGCGGTATATTTTTAGGGTGAAAATAAAGTGTAAACCGCGCACGAGTTGAATTTTTGGGAAATATAATATGTAATTAAGAATGTAGAGTTGAATTCGTTTCGATTTCTTTTTTTAAACAACTATGTAAAGTTAGATTTAATAAAATGGTTTTGTTTTACGGTATTTTATTAGTATTTTTTATCATACTACTAGATTTTTTATAAGCCAAAATTATATGTATAATTAGTTGAACTATTTTTTTTTATCTAGATGAGCTTGTTAAAAGTTTAGTGTAATGTAGTGTAAACGTACCAGGGGAGCAGTATGCGGAAGAGCTTACGCGTCATTTCGCAGCGGGGAGGTCGGGACCCTCGTCACAGTCTCGTTGCTGTCTGGACGTCCGAAAACTGTTATGAATCGGTTAACATGAATCACATAACATAAATCGAAATCTCATTCATATTTAATGAAAATATTGTTATCGTTTAATATTTCTGTACTTGACGAACCTAGATTTTTTATTATTTAATAGATTTTGTTACATCATCACAGTGTCCGTATTGTCTACCTAAACAATAGTTTTATCCCCACAGAACAAAAACAGAAATAAAATATCGGTAATGATTAATTAGATAAACAAGTACATAAATTAATTTAAGGCAAAACACGATAAAATAAAGCGGACCCGATGACATCTTTCCCACAGGGACAATAACGGGACATAATAAAAACGCTGTAAATCGGTCTTAGGCCGGACGAAAATGAAAAAGTAATATCCCCACGCCGTAAAGTTTCGACTTATTAATTTGAAGATCGTAAAATAAAGGCCCGCTTCTGACGTTTATTAATCTGCGTAATCAGGACAACGGGGCCGGCGCAAAAACTGGCCGTAATAAAAACATGCCTCGATACGCGTCCATCGGACCGTGAAAAGCGCCCCTTGTATTCATGATACCCTGGTGCCGTTACACAAAAAACCGTGCTAAATAGAAACTCATCTTTTTGTAAAAACATCGCTCTAAAATTCATTTTTGGATCCCTCGAAAATAGTTGACGTAAGCGTGGCTTATCTACACTATTCGATGTAGTTTATTTATAAAATCTTTTTTAAATTGATGTGTGGGAATTTATTTGTCGAAATTCTAGTTAAATCATGCCAATATACTAAATCAACGTTTTTATGTCCATTTCAGGGGATTATTTGTTTACATAAAGATTAATTGGATAATGTCCTTTGAATCATATCTTATCTGTGGAGTCGTAATATTTCGTAAAATTATTTATTGGAACATCTTAAGCGCTATATATCAAAGTAAATTACTTCGCGTTCGAACAAGCAGCTGTCATGTAAAAAGTAAATGGAATTTGGGGACATTTTGGGCAGCGCAGTGCAAATGCGGCCTGCATTGCAGTAATGTTACGTGATGCTGCGACCCTGGCTCCGGGGCTTGCACGAGCCCCTGTCACGTCGGAATGCAGCTTATCCTATATCTCTGAATAATAAAATGGTCGTATACATCGTATTCGCAAAGCCCTGAATAAAACAATTGATGTTAGTTCCGTGTCGTTCGGATAGTTTCGTATCATCGAATGATAAAGAATTGTTGATCAGTCTGAACTATATAGTTATATCCTTAACTATATATTATCATTATACATATAATGAGAATTAACTATAAAAAAAGAAAGAAAAACAAATGCGTACAGTGCGAATAAAAGTACCATTAAAATTTAGATTTTTTACTAGAATTTGTTTGTAATGTAAATTCGGAATTTCTAAAGTTCAGAAAACTCGTATCTATCTGTACTAAAAATAATATTGTCTGTTAAAATGTGTTGTAAATGATTACTTAAATATTATTTTTTGCTTGTTGCAGGTAAGTTTCAACGGAAGATGGACACATGGAGGATCTAATAAATTTCGCAATAAAAGTACCAGGACAAAATAGGCGTTAGGAATCAGAGAGTGTGAATTCGCAGGGGTTTGTTATCCCCTGCCTGCATCCCCACGCAGTACCGATCAGAAGAGCGGCGTCGAAGTGTACCGTAATGGCCGCGTTATTGAATTGCCGCGTCTTCCCGGCTTCATAACCCCTGGTATATATTGAGTTAATTTAGCTCCAGTTTCCTAGTTTCTATCGCTATTTTTCGCTCGTCGTTTACCGTTTCTGTGTAGGTTTGTTAGAAAAAACACCCGTGAGCCTGTGACCCTACTTCTTACAAATCTTGTAATTTGTAAAATCGTCTTCAATCTATACTGTAAACATTTTATAATGGTCAGATAAGTATAAATGTAACAATTTTCGCCTTTCATTAAATGTTTTTTCATCAATTACGGAATGTGTATAAAGAATAAATATGTCATTTTAAAAATATTGAGATACATCTTTTTTTCGTTAAGCACAAATGTTTTACAGGTTCATCTAAAAAGAGGATTACAAAATATTCGCAATAAAAGTTGTGGTATCACCTGAGGGCTTGTCAACATTCCCTTAGGGCCCGATTTGGGCCGATTCTTATCATCTGCAATATGACGTAATTACCTGTCAGACAAGATCCAGACAAATAATCTTGGTAGATTACAGACTGAGTTATGCCCTCAAATGACGTTACCGAATTTCGTCCGAAGGGAGCCGGCGAGGTATTACGACTTTAAGCCGCCCATTTCAATGAGGCGCTTTTCTCATACGTTATTATTTCTTGGTAATTTTTCTTAGTACCTATTTTTGTCCAATAAGAGCAGTTAAACGCTGCTATTCTGGTTTGAAAGGTGCGCTAAGAGAGAAACTTATCCGAGGCGTTCCAACTAAGGTATTTCTTAATAACGCCATTGTGGTCCATCTCAGGTAATAAATAATACTAGACATGTCCATGGACGGCAAAGACCACTTATTATAAGATATACTGGTACTCGTTTGCTTCTTTATTTTAATAAGTACCTCATAGTAATATATTTTACTTAAATGTTACTTTATGAAATATGTATTTATAAACAATTTCGTTCTCTAAACAATTCAAGTTGGAAGGTAACTTATTTAAATTATAATAGTTTTATTTTTGCTCTGACACTGGTAACTAATTCTAAGTAATTTAAATTACAATAAACGAACCTTTTTGGGCTAAAGCCCACGTCATCTTTCGTCCATCGCTACTCGCCGAAGGATGAAGTTCCATCCGCACCAACTGGGCTGGTGGTGGTCCTCCACAGTTCGGTTTGCGCGTTCCTTCTTGCCACGGACGTGCAAGATGTAGAGTGAACTTCCTCCTGACACATTCCCGGAGCGTTATGACATGGGGTTCTTCAAAAAAGGTGCAAAAAGAGCTCTCCTTCTAAGCCGGCGATGCATTGGCGACTCCTCTGGTGTTGCAAATGTCCATAGGCAGCGGTGACTACTTTCCATCAGGTAGCCCGTCTGCCTTATCGTTAGGTATTATTATAAAAAAAAACCATTACGATCGTCAAAGTTGGCCGGTCTTATTCAAAAGGCATAGGAACCTATTACTTTTACATTCTTGTGAAGTAATGAAGTTGGAAATCAAATAATACCTTGGGCATAGTACAAGGGACTATACGTACTCATAAAAAGTATAATAAAAGTTGGTCTTTTCAAGCTCCACAGAAAAATCTTGGGGAGTCTTTTGTTTGACATGAACACAATGTCGGCAATTTCCTTTGTCATAATTTCATTACGCCCTAATGGTAGTCCGTAATTAACTGTCCGTAATTAAACAAAAATTTAATTTGAAATGTAATATTTGATATGCTCGTACAAGATTTTGCATAATTGTCAAAATTGTTACGGTAATTGTTTTTGTAATTTTCTGGATAAGAACATTTTAAATTAAATATATTTCCATTAAAGTCTAAGAGATAACAAGTTTCTTTTGATGAAACGTGAATTGAGTTATCGTGAATTTATATTCAGAATGAGATGGTAATGCGTACGACAGGGCTATATTACTGTAGTCATGAATAACAATTACATATTGAAAGTAAATTGGATTAAAGATCCATCATTATTTCAATAAATGTTTCAGTATGAAATAATGAATATTGTAATTTCCAATTCATCCAGCCATTGGTGGAATGCTCATAAAATTTATTGGCATAATTCCAATGGATATTGGACATTGTTCAAATTTATCTTGTGTTTGCGGTATCTCGAGGAATATTGTTTGGAATAAGCTTCAATAAATACGAGCTATGATAGATGACTAACAATGAATGGGTAAGCTCCAATATAACATGATCGACATAATATTTTCAAATTATTTCTAACAATAGGTAATAATATGACTTAGGGAAAACTTTTTTAATAGATTTTATGCCACGAATTAGTACGTACTCGTACGGTAAATCATATAAGATATTACGTACTTTGAGTAGTAATGTAGCAGTGAAATATTTGTACATATCTATGTAAATTGCTACCTATGTACCTTGAACATATTACCTGAAAATGTTTGTAAGAAGTGTTGTAACAAAAATAGAAATGTAATACATAACGAAGTAGCCATTGAGCAATTTTTCAAATTCTTGCATCTCGTCAGGCCGATGGGTCGCCTTTATTAAACTGGGGGCTGTTTCTACCTCATTTGTATTCTTTTCTCAGTTTTTCCTGAACTCCAGGCGAAATACAAATAAGTGGTTATGTTTTTTTTCTCTTTTGTTAACATCACGAAAACTGCTATGTATTAAAAATTCGTAATCGAAACAACACGTTTATTTTGTCAACAAGGTCAAGGTATTATATTTTTGTAAAATTAGTTTTAGGTGGTTTTATGAAAAAAAAATATAATCCATTGGAAAATATATATATTCAAAGATTATTAAATTTTTACATGCGTGTTGTAATAGTTATTTTTAGTAGGCAAAAATAGGTAAAAATAAACGCAGACTTTGTTCAACGGAACAAAGTCTGTTGAAACGAAGTCATTTCGTTACTTCATCGATCCCCACAATCCATTTTCAAGTCTCATTTAAATCGTGAGTCACTCCGTCACAGTCAGCGCCAGGGATGTTGGGCGGCAACGGTTCATTTGTATTGTCAACTTCTATAGCTTTATGTTGCTTTAGTACTAATGTCTCAGAGTACAATTTGTGATTAGTATCAAGAGAACAAGAAATAATTAAGAAGCCTCAATGTTTGTAATCTTTGAAGAAAGTCTTTTGATTTTTTGTGATGGACTCGGAATGCACCATCACCACCTGTTTCTTACCACAATATATATATCGTAGGTGTGTTTAGGGTTGAAGATTCCATCTAGTAAGGGACACGTATCCTTCCAACTTAGTCCTCAAGGGCAGCCTACACAAACTCAAGTAAGACTATAATCTTAGCTGAAGGTTGATTACAGATATCCATGAGCGGCAGTGCTCTGCATGTTCGTTTCCTACTTTTATATTTAAAAAGTCTTTGCTTAGATAACGGATACACATTCTTACTTCGATCTTGTATAAAATAAAATGTTGCTCTACAGTTTCATTCAAATCGTTTCGATTAGAGTCTGTGCCAAAGCCATTGGGCGAGAACGGTTGATTTGCGGAACAAAGCGACTGGCTTCGTTGCCGAGTCACCGACGCAACCCACAATGACAAACGTACCGGTGTTCTGGGAAATAAGCGGTCGAAGCCGATACACCGATTGATCTGTTCGTGTATTATGTGCTCCTAGTACCTTTTCAAAGTTAAATTAGTATTTGTTTAGATATATTAAACACCTGAACTAGGCTACGTTATTTTACAAATGAATCGTTTTTGATGTTTTCACTTTTATTTTTTACCTTACTTATTATGCAAATATTCTTATTCTTAATTCTTTTTGCCTTATCTTTATCGTTAATATATCTTCAATATTCAGCTTAATGGACCACATAAGTTAAAAATCCTATTAAGAAACAAGATAACCACTTTAAATTGGATAGCCACAACAAAATGGCCGTATTGCACGATATTTTCCTACCTCCTAAGATATCTGGTAATTAGTTTCTGTTTTTAATTTCTATTCGCTTTTTTATTTTTTATTGTTTTGGATGAATGCCAACTCGTGTTTGCAAGACTACTGCAATGTGATTCAGCAAATATCTGCAGGCTGTTCGTGTATGAATACATAATAATAATATTTTTTGGTATTCATGGTACTGTGAATAATTCAATTTCGTATAGCTTATATTTTTTATATATTGTAGGGACTTATGGTACAAGTAATAAGATTAAAATTAAATCAATTTAAACATTACATGCTACGGATTTGATAACGTTAGATATGGCTGGCACATAGTTTAAAATTGGAGAAAGTTTTATTCAAAATTCCTCTTTATGAGCTTAAATCGTTCCATGACGGTGAGACGATGAGTGAGAGAGATTTTATTCTTCAAAAAGTTTAAAGGCGCTCACGGAATAATGTAAACGGATCAATGTAAACGCGTTCAAATATTGTCATACAGCAGTCACGTGCTTACGGCGCCATCGTCGGCTCGTCATCGAATGAAATGTATGAAATCTGCGTAACCTCGTGGTGAGAAGGCGTAACGCAATTTGGGTGGCTTAGGGAACCAAATTCGATTCCCGCCGCCGGCGACGGATCCGTCCTCTCGCGGCACGACACCCGTGAGCACAAGCCGACATTCGCAAATTTGATAAAATCTGGTGAAATCTAATTTTTTTTTTCAAAACTCTCTTGGAATAAATTTCTGGGACTTTTGGGTTATGGAACTGGTGCTATTGTAAGAAACGCCAAGATTTATTCTACACATAACTAAACTCATAACGCGGTATTCTTGTGCGAGTAGAAATACGTTACCAGGGTTTATTAAAAATGTTTATGTATTAAGGCAAAATTAAATTCATAAATGTAATCGAAATATTTCGTATTTACCGAGCTCCTGTCATAACATTTTAATTTTACGCTTATGGCCCGTGAAAACGCTTTTTGGCTACTTGGTAATTTAATTCGCAAAGGGTTACATGTAACTAGGCTATTTGTATAAGCAATTTGCTTCGAAATAACCTTGCAAATAGCTGCTGGCTGTAAGTTTAATAAGATTAACCTTATTGCCAAAGTTGCCTTTCCCTCAACGTCGTACAAATCTATTGTACCAGGCTCTTAGGATTCGTGAGGAGCTCAACAAAGACCGTAGGGATCTCATGTGCGATACGGCGATGTCGAATACCCATTTAAATTACGCGGCCGTTAGTATCCGTCCCTTACCGGCCTCTGGATAAAATTATGTTTACGATTTCTGAAATCCTAATGATTCCTATCAGGGACATGTCTTTTGTGCAATATCTGTTTAGGTTTAGTCGATTAGTATAGAACACTGATTTGTGTAGCATTAGGAATTTTAATGCTACTCTGATGTATAAATATTCGTTTGTTATCAAACCAATATCTACCAGTAGGTAGGTACAATAAAGTTATACGTAGTGACATGGAAACTTTCATCGGTTCGCGTCTACATTTCATCGGCATGTTCGTTACGAGATCACGTATCCTATAAATAGTTCCCCCGGCCCAAAACAAAATGATTGATATTTTTGCCCGAACATATTTCAGGTGGAATATTTTCACCACGTATTCAGTGAATATATTCAATGTTAAGCTTTATTACTTTCGCTTTTTCTCGGAAAACACTTTTTCGTCCCTGACTACTTTGTCTGAGATTTGCTTTGTAACGATATGTGGCTTTAACATATTTGTTCAATATAACCGCAGTTGTACATTTTACGATCTCTATTATTTAATACTAAAATTATAAATTATATTATACTAAAATTTTATGAAAGTGCATGGCAATACAATTTTGTTTTATGTAATGCTATTTGAATTAAGGTGATTTGAATCGGATGGTAGTGCATACGAATATGAACTTACTTAATTTTAGCTTAATAATTACTTAACTTTTAAAATGACAGCACTTTGAATTAAGTCAACTGGTTGTAAACCACCCGTAGATCGAACACAATTTTAACAATTCTATTACGATTTCTCATGCCTGTCTGATATACGAAATATCAGTCATTACCAATTGCCATTATTGTTGTATTGCCTTTAATTAGCTTCGTAACCTCTTTACATTACCATCACAGCTGTAAGCAGTGTTCATTAGGTATGTTGGTACTTTCGCCTAGAATTTAAACAAGTTCCACCTTAAGGAATTCGCGTCACGCGAAACAAAACAAACAAAAATCCTTCCGAACAAGATTAACACATCTCGAATGCGTACAGCGAATTTGAGATGTAATCAACTGTGTAAAGGGACGCAATGAATAATTGTTATTCCGTCTTCGTGATACTGAACCGTGTGCGATTGTGGGTGTTGGCGTGAAGAGGTGTCGTTTGCCATGTATGCGATGTGCTTGTGCCAATACAAACAAAAGCTAATTGATCGTGATTTGTGTATGGCATCAGATTTGTAACTATTTCTTATATAATCTTACTCGTAGGTACTTATTTTAGGCTTTCCGACTTAGTCGTCAGGGGTAGCAACGCATCTGTGGCCGGCCTCAGGGAAGACTCTAATCTTATTAGAGGCTGATCACATATGTTACTATCAGCTGAACTGCATTCTTGTTGGCTACTAAGTTTTATAAAAATAGCGTTACGCCGCTGTATGTTGGTTTTATATATTGTAGAACTAGTAAACCAGAATGGGGCTGCATTTGTATGTACTTCACGGTAAGTTGCCACTGCCGCTCATAACTCTGTAACTCACCCCAGATAAGATTAGAGGTATTTGACAAATAGGTATTTGACGCCCTTTATAAAACGCCTCTGATAGTCTCACTTATACCTCCTGGTCAAATATACCTACCAAAACATAATTAGGCCAATGAATGCGGCCAAAGCTAAAAGCGAGGCTAATACGTATTGTGCCCACAGACAGTATACATTACCAGCCGCATATCTTCCGTCCAAGCATCTGAGCAGGCAGGCCGGTCCTCGATCGATATCTGCAAACAGGCTCCGTCGGCACGCAATCGGCTCGTTAGTTTCCAGTTGCTGCGTTCCTGGTACCCGGACATTATCCACTTGTGGCGTTATGGACTGTGCGCTAATGTTTGATTAGGCCATGGTGAATCTAAGTGATGTTACAGATAACGTTTATTAAAATTAAAACTAGTATATAGATGACAACCTCAATGCTAATTTAGAAAAAAATTAAACTTTGGTTCTTAACCCTAAAATCATTGATTTAAAAAGTCAACCTTTTTTGACGATTCTCGTTGCAGAGTGGTCTACATACTAGTCTAACACGTAATGAGTTCTAGGAGAGGTTTGATCTGCTGCCAGACAAATTTCTGAATGGTGAATGTTCAGATTTGTGTTTTATGGGTCTTTGTCTGGATGTAAGTGTATTCATCGTGTGAGTTCATAGCAACTACGACATGGGAAAAATCGTGGTGTGCGGCTGAAGTACCTATGTGCGTAATAAGCGTCATTGTTATTATTGTCATTAAAGTTGTTTAAAAAATGTAAAAATTACATATATCACATTTTATTTATTTGACGACCCGGATGGCGCAATGGTTAACACGCCGGACCGCTAATCCGAGGGTCCTGGG
>DWLZ01000083.1:0-14174 GCA_018251995.1 Urbanus velinus | reverse complement strand
TGATGAATTATTTTTCGGAATGAATGTCATTTCAATGTTGAAATGCTTTAGTAGCAACAATTTTAAAAACGAGAAGTTGTTACGTACCTATTTCTAGCAATTATAACGTCACAATTATGAAGTTAAAGCTAGTTTACATTTGAATAAAAAATCATTGAAAATGTTATAGGAAACATTGAAGTTTAATTGGATATCTTATTATACATAGAAACGATATCTATACACATACACATGCCTACGTAAAACCCTCAATACATAAAATAGCGTCAGATCCGAATAGGCGTTAGGTACTTATCGGTAACGTTACAAGCCATCCCTAGTTAAAACGTTCTGAAATATCGATAATAACTGACTGCGTGACAGCTCGCTGCAAAGTTGTCGCGCTCAGAACACATTCGTCCACTAATCGCTTTGCTCTCTTTGGTATCGGCGGGGATTATACAAAACGACGGCAAATTATAGTTTTTCGAACTCGTTCTCGCATATATCAAAAAGTTATCACGTCACGGAGCAAATACCTTTATTAACACCACGAATAACAATATGTATACAGTATATTTTGTTACTAGATAACAAAAGTGTACAAAAACGTATTTTACTGCTATTTCAGCTGACAATGAATGGATTTAAAAAGTATACTTACGTAATTAAGAAATTGGAAGTACCAATATCAATTTGCAATACCAGTAGTAGGTCTATTTTAATTCTTAGTGAAATAAATAATAATTTTGTATTAAGGTCAAAAATTATAATGTTATAAAAAGCGTATTTTTTCGACGTGTGGTGCTTTTATAAACGAAAGCGATTTAATAGAGTAGATAGGTTGATATAGTGGAGATAAAGTCGAGAGATCTCTCTCTCGACTTTATCTCTTGTCGATATCCATGTTCTCAACACATGACTACTCCACAACTGGACATAAGTTACCTTGCAGAGTTTAGGCCATTAGGGGTTTAAGCCATCGTCCATCAAGTTGACCAAGAACGGTTTAATAGAGTAGGTACACATATTTGAGATTTAATTTTTTGAAACTGCGGCGTGAAGATTTCCTCGTGATGTTAAAGCAAGTAATGATAAATGCCTAATACGCAAATAATTTCGAATATAACTTGCACAATATTTTATAGCGTGGGAACGGTTTGGAGAATTTTGATTATAAATGAACTGATCCAAACAGCGTGCGATGCACTCACGCAGTGTGCATCTGTTTGAATTAGGACGAACTTGTAGAAAAATACATTATTAATAAATTAATTATTATTGACGCTACATTTATTAATTCTGAGGCGGTACGAAGTTCGTTGAGTCAGCCAGTTTTAGATAAATGAAACAGCATACATTGCGTTTAAAATACGATGTGTGTTTTCTTCGTCGTAAATAATGTTAATATTTATAAATAGTTTAATTCGTGTCACGCACGCAACTGCCTGTATCGGCAGTCTATCTTTAGGCTAGAACGTTTAACCTGTAATTCTGTCAAATAAAAAATGTACGTATGAAGTAATTATGTAGTGGCAACCTTGCATTAAATTGTAAGCGCACGGTCTGCCAAGAAATTGATAAGCCTCATGCATAAAGATGGCTGAACGGGGCCGCCGGAACTTTCTTTGTCATGTGTATCGCACAGCTTAAGCCAACTGCCCACTATCCGGAATCCAAGACCGATGCAAAACGGATGCAACGGATGAAACTGGGTCGGTTTTGACATGCTTGCGAAAAGATCAGTAGGATTATTCGCTAATCGAAAGGCAGCCTTTTGGCCACCACTATAATTTTTTTTATTAAAAATTGCATGATTTTTAAAAGATAATTATTCTGCAACTAAATTCTAGTCATTTATAGTATCTTTAAATTTCACGGGAAATATTATCTGATTTCTATTTTCGATTACATGATGTCATCGTCGATTACTGTGATAAATGAAAATATTTTCTATATCAGTATAGATGTTTGTACTCTAATCTCTTCATTACATCCATGACATATGTATAGAATTGAGATGTTAATATACTTGGAAAATAAACCAAGTCTTTGTAATTTCTTGTAACAACCGGCTGGGGCAAACGACGCTCAAGAAATCTCAAATCTAAACTGACCTATTGGAGCATGGAAAACTGTCAATTTATTTTTAAAGGAAGACGTTTTTTCTCCACCAAATTCATCAAAAGCTGCTTCTGCTGAATCAAGAATTAATCTATAGATAATCTTGGATCCACCATTAACGTGTACTTATTGTAAATACCGGACTATGTGTAGAGATATTATCCAGTACGACAGTGTGTGGTCCACCTTAGCCCCGCTCACCACTCAAGCCCTCAAGGTGATAAATAAATAGCTTCGTAATTTTACAATATTCCACTGTGTACCTCATTAACATTTATGTTTTTCGACAAGCTTAACAAATACACTGTTATTACTATAATGTTATAAACTATTCAATACGGATCGTGACTGACATTTCTTTGTAACATTAGGTATTCATTTTATTGATGAAACATGGTATTGAAGTCCACTTTTCATATAATATCTATCTTTAGTTTTTGTGCTTATCGTAAAGGGTTATCAGGTGTCGACGATCCATGTAGCATGATGATAAATAAATAAAATAAATAAATAACGCTTCACACTCATAGCCCCACAGTAGGATTTTCTCCATGGATAACACACAAGACAAGGACACACCCAGACCAAGAACGGAAATTTAAACTCATTCAAATTTCCACCTCGCTGGGAATCGAACCCAGGACCCTGGGATTAGTCATACATATAAAAATTTGTGAAGTGTTAATTGTTTTCAACAGGCTCTAAAATTTGTTTTTCTACTTTCGTTAGTTGACTGTAGAGTACCACAAGTATAGTAGATACAGTAAGTCAATAGCTTTTTACTAGTAGTACTTAACTGTAGTAGGTATATCAATGGTTAGTAGATATAATTTAGGTGTACACAGGTCTGTCGTAAACAATATAAAAATAATATAAGGCGTTTCACGGATTGTATTTTATGAAATTATAGCCATCGGACCACGATTGAATTAACTGTGCTTCCTTTGAACGCCGGGCATACTAAACAGGGCAATATTCAGGAACGTGACAAAATGTTAATGAAGAAAATACCTACTCCACAGAGTAATCTGCTATCTTAAGTACACGATACAAATAAATTCAATACAACATTCGTCTTCACTGAATTATGAACGAACTTTCCTTCACATCTATCCATTCTTATCACCTTCACGACATTCACAAATCTTATCAATAAATCTATTCAGAAATAAGCGTGACACATAAAAGGAAAATTGATTCCTACGTTTTCGTCAGAAAGAAATGACGCATCGGTGTAAGAAAGACATTTCTTACATTTTGTTAACAATGTTTTAAATAAGTACTTAACATAAAGGACGTAGACGTTTTGTATCCCACAATGTTTAAATGATTATCCCACTGAATGAAACTAGCCCTTGTCCTGACGCATGCGGGTTAAAAAAACATGACACCCGAGCCGAGTCACCCAACATGACGATGTTAGTAATAAACAGAATATCATAATAGTGACCGTCCCAAATGTAGGGACGGGAGGACAAAAAATTTAACGTTGGAGCATAAAATGTAAGGGCGCATAGATCGCAGTAACACAAGGGAAAAGGGAGTCTTTGCTTTTAACTAAATATAGATCCGCAACGACTTGTATACCGGAATTTGTACACCAAACACGTCGGTGTACCCGCGGCCAGCGCTCGCTTTGAGCGACTTAGAACTTCCACCAACGTATTAATTTTAACAGACTCCCAAAAAAGGTTCAGCAGACTTTTTGTCGGTACGGAATGTGTAATACTTATAGTTTATGGGTATCGATTTACTCCGGCTACTGAACGGGTTTTGGGTTTATAAAGTGTAGCGTACATCGCCGTCTGTCTCTTTTTTTACGAGAATCCTTTGTCAGTTGCGATGGTTGCGAGGATGGAGACGCCCAAATTAGGAACACGTGGTGCACTTGTATATAAAAATTAAATACCTTTATCAAATAATGTGTTTAAATATTTTACAGATATGCTAGTAAATAGCTTAGGAAGCCACATTCATATGTGCCAGATATGTATGTAGATACAAATCATATTGATAATATATATTTGATCTATTTAGAAAATATCAAACGCTTCTCTTATTCATAGGCTTCATAGGCCTCCATAAACACACCACGCTAAATTCTCTTTAACTTAATATGATCCATACAAAAGACATTATTTATAGGTTCAGAGACCTATTACAATTTTGCTGCTAATATCATAAATACTCGTCTAGTATACGACTATGTACTCAATAATATCACAAAAGTAAGAAGATTGCCGCCTGTAAATAGATTAAGTTACAATATCTACTTGATTAACTGCATAATATTACAGACACTCAGACGTAATTTGCGACACACGCAGCGTAATGGGATCTTTCACACTCGATTTACTGTAATAGAAAAAATGTGACTCATGATCGTCTTTGCAGAGTCCACGGGGCTCTAATCCGCAATGATAAATTACACCATGGACACCATCAGTACCCTCACGTACTCGTAGGTCAATATATAAAAAGTAAATTGAAAAAGTAAGTTACTTCTGGGAGTAAATTAAAGAAGAAAAATTAAATGTTTATTTTTCTTTTTATGTTTTAATGTGTGTTGTAACTGATGTGAATAAAGTATATTTCATTTCATTTCAAGAATATTAGGTTCATCCGTGACTAAAGTGGAACAATATTGACAATGTAGATCAGATCAGGAATAAGAGGACCTAAATCCCACCATGTATTTTTAGGAAGCAATATTTTTTTCAAATAAACCAGTTATCCTAAAATTAAGGTAATCCTTTTCTGAAAATATTAAGTTAGGATTTCAAAATTTTGAACCAATGTTTGGAATAATGAGAGACAAGGGTTATAGATCATCACTGAAACCACTACAATATAACCGTCAGGCTAGATAAGGCTAGATAGCAATACATGTAGAAAAAAATAATGTCGTTAGGTTGTAGGTAAATTGGAATCTATAAAAGAAGTCGACTTCGGTACATATAGTTTTACTTCGGAATTAATATTGTTACTGCTCGTCAAAACCAAATTACTTTCTGAAGAACGTTCAACAGGTGATTTACGGTTTTACGTACACGCGAAGTGTCTCGCATTTTCTAAATCGATTGATTTGAAACCAGACGCCAGGGACAGTAGTGTAGTCGAAAAGACAAGTCATATTAAAGCACCGCTAGATGAAGTATAAAAGCGTACACTTGCTTTTAATACATTTATCAAAAAGCATATTTAATGGGCGCTATAAAAAAGCATTGGCGTCGAAAGATGTAGGGCTTGCGGAGATTGGTCGGCGGCGGGGGGGTAGGGGACGCGCCGTATTGATCTGACGCTCGCCCTCCGCCCCCGCCAGACATTACCCGAGCACTCGCGACTCACCCCCGGCGTCGCCCGGCACCCCCGGCAACGCACCACCGAGCCGACACCCCGAGCTCGGCGCAACGCAACCACACCCCTTTTTCATGCGAACATCGAGTCACGGGATTTTCCAATTCAATTTACTCAGCAATCGACGAGTAGATGACGATAAAATAGAAAGCTACCAGCAATAAGTAAATGCAATAGGTTCTCCTCTGGCGCGATACGTTCGAGATACGCATCAAGAAATCTGATAAAGGCTGACTGTAATTACAGGCTACGGTCTGAATAAAAGCTGTCTGGGCACAACGATATGGCAGAACTTCGATTAAAATTTTAGGAATTTACATGAATGTGGTTTTTGTACGAAATAAGGGAATGCATCTGAAGAAGCATATAGATTGGTGAGATGATTCGATTATGGGCACAATAAGCGATGAAGCATTTTCGTAAGTTCATTGACTCCGCGAACAATGTGCCCACGGGCGGCGGTCGAACCGGCGAGACCGCGCCCGCCGCATCTGCTATACGATCAAGGATTTTATTTCACGAGCACGACACATGTCCTGAGCTTAACAACTTCCGTCTAATCTCTTCACATTTAACACGGGAACGAACTTTAGACTAGACGCTGAGACAGTTTAGTAGGTAGGTACATAACTATGAGAAATCAATACATACGAGTATCTACTAATCATAATGTAAAAATACATTCTTAGAAGTACTATCTTTTGTAAGTACCTATTTCAGTATTTGATTTAAATTGATAACAATAAAGTTTGTCAGTACAAAAGAAATCAAAATGAAGAAAATATAATGATACTATATAATAATACACACCAAAGAAAAAATGCTCTTAACAATTTTGTATAATTTTAATTAGTCTTACATGGCATTAATCATAACGATGACATTAAAAGAAAAATAATGCCAACAAACAAATGCAATAAACATATTGCAATATTAAAAGGACACGCGACGGAAATGTATATGAATCATCAAATGATGCCGAATGCGCCACCCCAGGCAAGGTCAATAATGTCTATTGAAATAGCACCCCTAAATAACACACCCCTAAGTAATCAAAAATTATACATATAAATTAAACGTGCTATCGTGTGGGTATCATTGTCGTTACTTCGTTCTTCGTGGTTGGCTGAGTCAATATCGATAAGTAGCTTAAGTTAGGTTGACTCATCAGTCAGTCTGAACGTACTCACACAAGAATAAGCCCGTGACGCATAGGCTATAGTCATACTAATTGTTCTTGCGATTGTTCTACAAATTAAACGATGTCGAGCATGCCGACAGTGACCATAACATGAAGAAATATTCCAGATCTTGTTGGCATGACCCCAATGAGGTCACATTGTCTGTTTATGATTGATTGACAGATAAAAGGGTTAGGGAAAGCTAATGGGAAGTTATTATATGCGTTTTGTTTTTAATGTATTCTGAGGACTTGCACAATATCAAATGCTTGCCAAAAGTCTGTGATTTGACTTTTATGTTAAAGTTAGTGAAAGTACCATTGTAAAAACAGTAATATTGCAAAAGTAAGAAAAATGTTGAATTATGAAAAAAATGTAATAGTGAACAATCGATTCTTATTATGGTAAAATTGCGTTATAACCAAATCGATACAATTCCCAGAAGCAATACCCACAATAATTTATTATCCGAATATTGAATTTGATATATCAATTACTACAGAGGAAACAATGATCATGATGAGAAAGACGTTTGAAAAACTACACCAATGGAATTTAGCCATTATCTGATCTGTTACTCGTATTACGTTCCTCATTGTTATTTGTAGGATTGGCAGATGGTCGTGACTTGTCTGGATTGCTAGATATTATAGGATTTCCCGGTTTGAAACAAAATATCTTGCTTACAGTTAAGCCTAGTGTGAATGTCCTGCTATTTTTGGATTTTGCTTCGACATTTAGAACTTTCCGTTTACTGTACATAACTTCAAGACTTTTTCATTCTGTCGGCAAATTCTTAGATCCTTGGAAAATCTGTAACTATCCAAATTTGCAATTTTTATCTTTACATACATTTATTTTTACTTTTTGCCTTACCTCCTAATCACTCAAAAGTTATATCATGTGTTGGTTTCACATTAACTACCTAATTGGGAGATATTTTAACTATATCGTAAGTTCATACTAGTATTGTCAACCTAGCCGAACAAGATTTGTTTTATTTGTCCAAATTCAACCTCATAACATAGAATCATCAAATAAACTATGCCGCAAAATGAAAATTCATGAATAAATGCACAAGTAAACCAACAGTGCCGTAATGAGATGTAATGCTTATTGAAAATAATGTTCATAATATATACCATAGTGGAGGCAGGTCCTCCCACTCGAAGTTACAGTCAGGTACAACAGCCAGTTATTCGAACCGAGTTAGCTCAAGAACATAACTTTCTAGTGACTCATAGGAAGAGAGCTATCTCGCGCAGACGCTCTCAATAAGGAAGAGGGTAATAAACAAATTCAGCTCTCCCATCTTATGTGGCTTCGTAGCCCATTAAAATGCACAATACTGCACTTTATACCATAGAGGCCGGGCCCAGTTCTCGAGGGGCAGATGCTATTTTTAGTATTTAAATTGATACACCAACAAAGGAAAGGATGTAAGCAATTAACACGCACTTTCGTTGCAACGTAACAGCGTGGCGGTCGCCGCAGTCGTCTGCTTGATCGTAACCCAATGAAAAGGTATGCTGATAACACCCGATAATATGAAACCGGTATCATTTGGCAAAACATGTACCGTATACTCTCATGTTACTTAAACTGAAGCGCGAATACTGTTTTTAAGCCGTTGAAATTTTTATTATAATCCGTTAACCATATTGTCAGTACTAACATCTACTGGCACTTTTATCCTTAATCGCTTTAAACTTACTTTCATTTCACATATCTTGAAAGCCAATTGTACAATCACATGTGAAGTTGTTATTGTTAAAAAGCGTACCAAAGGTTTAAGAGAATGCGAGATAGATGATTACTATGATATCTATCCCTCACTCGAGTTCACATATAATTAAGCTTTCAGAAAGAAAACCACTTGGGTACAAGGGCGTGAGTACCCCGATTGTTCTCCGAAGACGTCTTCTACTGACACTGGCTTGACCTAATTGAATATAATGGTATGTTATTCATCAGCGCGTTCCCTGCGTGAAGTCTTACAAAAACAAATTAAGTGGAGCGGCGGCTCCAAAGATGTGCAGCTCCATACTACACGTCCGCTATGCCTCGTAATAGGTTGGATTTCATTTTATAACAGTTACATGTCATTAATTTAATAGCACTATTAACAACGAGCCCTTGTATGCTGGGCTCCAATAGAATGGCCGATTGTCTGGAAGATATATCCTCATGTTTGCTTACTCTCATTCCTACTTTAAACTATTTTAGTATTTTATGCATTGCATTAAGTTTTATGTGAACAGTTTCTTTGACTTTATCAGAATTACTCATGTCTTTAAGTTTTATAAATATGTAGGTATAACATTATGGGGTCGATGCTGGTTTTAGATTTCTTTGTTGATCCGTGGTATACATTATTACACTAATTACAGTAAAATTATAATGATTACAATTACTAAAATATCTAGAACGTTATATGTATTTTTAGAATACAACTTTCTTTTAATTATTTCACAATCTTAACGTATAAAAAGTGCACAATAGGATGGAAAGTCAGGCACGAGAGATAATGATTAATTAAGAGTGATAGTTGCGAATTTCGTTGCTCTTAGAAATGGTCCTAGACATGATACAAGCCTTGTAGCGGCCGTCTTACCTTACGTAATGTTATTGTGGGTCAATATACTCTAAACATGTAGTTAACTTGTTTTGTTTATGTTACGATTACATACACACGCCATCGGCTACCCTTGAACTGGAACAAACTTCTATATTTAGAGCAACTTAGATGTGCTTGGTGTTATCTTTTTTGTACGTACAATGACTGGAATACAGAGAAGTTTCACGGTGTTTAATATCATATGGGACACATGTGTTTGCTGTTATATCAGCACAAATTATAAACGAAAGCTGAGAACGTCCGTCTCAGTGAACCGTTATTGATAAACGCACCTAAAATTGCAAAATGAAATCGTTAAATACTAGTTTCCTCATTCAAGACATAAAATTCCTATGGCAATTGGAAAAATAGTTTAAACAGTTCAGGGTATCTGAAGCAGACAGTTAGACGTGACTTATATTGCAGTAAAAGGCTAGAGGAAGTGCGTTAATGTCACGTACCACGCTACGATCAACTGCATGGATCTCCTGGACTCTAAACTTAAATCGGGTACCGGTCGGGTCGCGTCCACTCGCTTCGTTTTCGCGGCAGCTGGTGTCGAGTATGTCGCGGTCATTTACATAGTAAGTCGACGATAAGCGCGCTATATTTAGCATGAACGGAGATGCGCTCTGCGCTTGCCTTGCCTCGCACCTCGCGTAAACACCTACACATTTCCATCCTTCCCTCACTCGCCAATCCTAGGCCAAACTTATGACCAAATCGAGATTGTTATTAGGAGGATAAGAAAGTAAATACATAGTTATTACCTGCCAATATCGATAAGTTCGCGATCTTATCAATCTTATCAGTCGTTGTACTAGGTACTTCAAATAAGGCATCTTCTTACAAGTTTTGCGTAGAAATTCATCATTATATTTGGATTTTGGAGAATTTTGTTAAGTTTAACTTATCGGTTTTTTTAATGAAATATAAAGTCAACAAAATTTTAACGTAAAACTGAAGGCCAAACAAGACGAGCGTTTCAACAAAAAAATGTGCACCGGAAATTCTTTGCCTTCGCCGTCGGATCAGGTTAGAGTTATTTTACCCACGAATTATTGTGTTGGTACTCCACAAATTCATCAGTTATGCCATCAAATACAGTTTGGATTGCTGGATGCGGCCGTACGTGACTAACGGTGTAACTATTAGACATCAACGCATCAATTAGGCTGTAAGGAACAATTTCCGACCTATGAACGTGACTCTTACTGCCGAGTGGTGATTTAGACCTTATTTACTCCCCATAATATGTTAACAAAGCGATCTTTTACTGTTAAGTGAAGTTAAGTGAACGCTTTGTTAAGGCTGTAACGAACCGGCAGTTAACGTTAACGAGAAAAGTAGCAGATAAATCGTATGTCGTCCTCGTAAGTAGCCTGTCGGCGAGACTGGCCGATGCATTATCTGAAGCACTGGAGCGATAAAAACGAACAAAGAACAATGTCAGTCGACGTTTTAAACTCCCTTTCGCACGAAATCGGCTTGGATAACAACATGACATTAATTTCTGCGGCCAATAAACTTTAATTTAAATAACGAAAGTATTTCGGTAATTCAGGTTACGTTTGTTACGCTTGTGGATCTCATGATTTTAAATCTGTAATAATAACGAAAAATAAGAGTTTCGTGGTGATTTTAAGTTGCCGTCGGCCCTAGGCGCCGGCCGGCGTCCGTCGATTCGGTCGTTAGAGTGTAAATCCGCTTAACTTAGGGCGCGTCGCACTGCCGGCAGTGGATGGAAGTGTGCGTGCAGAATTTTCAATCGAGTGCATAAGCTGTGCAACACGGTGCACGGCACCGGCAGATGTTAATGAGGCAGGCGAGACGTTGCGAACGGGATCCGCCCGGGCCGGCAAGGCACTGGGTAAATAGGCATATCCAACTGATCGTGAAATTACATTACTTGAACTATTAATTCTGTATAATCCAACCCTTATGAACAACCTTAGCAATACAAGTATTAATTGGGTTAATGTATGCTTATGTATAAACATTTCTCAACTATTTTAAATCTTAACCACTAATCAGTATGATCTGCAGCATATTTTTTCAATTAATTAGAAAATACTACCAAATTGATGATTACAATAAACGTACCTACCCGCTATGAAGGAATAGAATCGTTTTTGTTAAATATCTTCATTGTAATCTTCATTGAAACCAATACCTACTTAAAATGCCGCTTTGTAGAATTACTAAGACTAATGTTATTCAAATGCAGAAAAATAGGGTAGTTAATTAAAAATTACTTACCAGGCTTTTACACGAATAAGGACCTCGCCTTCTCCCACTGTGGGTTCTGGCTTCTTCAAAATCTTTACAGTCTTAAGTCCGCCGAAGCCGGTGAGGACAACAGCGCGCATTTCTTTGGGCGGTGGGGTCGACTCCTTTTCCTTTTCCTCGGTAGCCTTCTCAGGAGTCTCTTCCGGCGGCGTCTCGGTGGTTCCATTCTCCGTGGGGGTCTTCTCGGGCGCTGCGGCAGCCGGGGTTTCCGTGCTCTCCGTCATGTCTGTAGATAGCGGTGGGCGATCGGAGCGATACGGTTAACGGACGCGGTGCGAATGAGCCCGGGCGAATGAGGCGGAAGCCGGCCGGCGAGACGACGCGTCGCAGAACGAATGAGTGGAGGGAAGGGAGAAGCGCGCGCAGCGCGGCGACTAGCGAGGGTGTCGGGGCGCGGCGCGAGCCCGGGGAGGGGTGGCGGCTCCGAGGGGGGCGGCGAACAGGTGGCCGCGCTGCTGCCGCGCGCCGCCGGCCGGTTCTCTCCTCCCGCCCCGCCCGATATTGCACTACACAGGACCTGGATTAACTTTATTACACCGTGGCCGACATAAAAACCCCTAGTAGGTACGTATCCTAGCAGTTTTTGACTCGCCCGAAACTACAGTTCCTAAGTACCTTCCACTCACCCCGAACGTGACTTGGCAACGACGCCGATGTGATGTATAGCACGAGAAATCGATAGCTTCGTTGTACCTACGAACAATATGTTTTCAATGCGAGATTTAAACATCGATGAGTTCGCTGCAATTGCGAAATTAAATAGGAATTTAAATATCATTCCGTAATCACTGTTTATACACCGGTACACTGTTAATGTTCAATATTTAATATAAAAAATATAAATACATCACATATGTACCTCTGCTTCTGTTTTGCCGATAACATGGGTAGGCAGATAGGTAGCTATTTTTATAGTGTTGTTTATCCGATACAAATGAGGACGTTAACTATCAACATGACCTTAATTAAAAAGTAAAATATCTACCTATATAATTATGCACTTTTTATTGAAATTAATTAAAAACAATATACATTATTAAAATGTTTATAAATGCCTACGTAAAATACCCACTTATTTCAATCGGACTTCAATTAATTGAACAAAGAATATAGGGGATACATAAACTAAGCATTTAAATGATTAATTCACATAAAGTTACAGTTTATTCAGATCTAATCATCTCATTTACTGATAACATCGGGGCCCATTATGTGGGAACTGGGAACGTATTCACAGTTAATCAATCGATCAACTCGACTGAATCGACGTTGCTTTAATACCTACTCAAAGGACATCGCAATATTCCAGACTGTACTTACTCTCTCGGGTTCAGCTTTAACCATGCGTAATAAAATCAGCAAACATATTGTGTATTATTTTTTTTATTATAGGAGCGAATCAGAATGCAGTCCTATGAGTGGCCAGTGCCGCACATGGCCATATGTACTCAACCTCAGAAAACACTATTACTGAAATTACTACTACCTGAAATTGGCCATAAGCCTGACTAAGTAAGAATACTTTACCAACTCTTTAAACATAGGGCACAACAGCGCTTAAAGGTACTGTTGTTAAAGAAATACCTAGATGTGGCGGTGGTGTCTCCTACGAGTCTACAGTCCAACAACAAAAGTTTCTACCATCTTCATGAGTATTTCTAAATCGTATCAGTAAATCTCGTGTTGTTCATCTAAAAGCTATTGTAAGACCATTTCAGACCTATCATAATAAGACATTACAATTTAGTTTCATTATATCTCAGGCATTACCTAGCAGTAAAGCTGTACGATGAATTTACAATACAACTCCTAATGTATCAGTTGATTACCAATGTCCACTAAGAATCCAGAAACCCAGAAATGGACGCCATAGATAAAAAACTTCTATTTACCCAGGTAAACAAAAAATAATTATGCATAAGTACGTTTTGTACACCCCATTCCAATTAATTTACTTTCCCTGTTTTAGAGGGCACATTAAGTAGTCGGTCCCGGTTGTTTGCATTGGGTAATAGTCATTAAAACTTTGTCGGAAGCTTTATAGGGTTTTGAAACCATCCGACACGGGTTAGCCACTAAGACGTTCTTTCCACAACCAATCTATTACTACATTAAGTATTCTGTTCTTGTCCAGTTTTTCCCGTCCTATATATAATATTCATTAGAAAAAACAATAAGGTACCCAAGATAAGATAATAAGGTAAAGAAATTTAGGTTAAATGTTTGAAAACTATTGCTCAGTATTTCTTACAGGAGTTAGCAGGGCCCTCTTTACCACTGTGCGATTGAGGGGGCCCCGTAAGTCCTGACAAATCACTGTTGAAATAGCGCCACATCAGCAAGCAGGAACGAAACAGGAGTTTATAAATTGATTTACTCAGTATATAGTTGTAATAAGAGAAAACAGAATTTGAATACTTTCTCTATCCTAATAAAATCAAACAAAATAGTGGCCAGCCAAGGATATAAGGGGCCCCATTAATAATATAATAATAATAATAATAAAAATCTTTATTTCTTTCATAAATTGGGTGACAATAGTAAGTGGCTAGTCTCCTTTTAAGCACATAATTGCCTGTGTTAGGAGTCTCCGCTCTTCCGATAATTACATTTAAAACTTATGAAAT
>DWLZ01000082.1:0-14205 GCA_018251995.1 Urbanus velinus | reverse complement strand
AAGTCCTAGTAAAGTCCCTACCACTTTGCTGGACCCATCTCATCATCTTCTATATGGAAACATCTCATCATCGTCATTTTCCATATGGATATAATATCCATTATTAGCATAAGGAATACAGAAACAATATAAATGAAGATAGGCTGTAAAGGACTTAGATCCATGGTCGTAAAATAATTTTAAGGGAAAAAAAATACACGAAGTGACATTAGTGACATCACATGAACTATGACAGACATGATTCATGAATGATGAAAAGAAAATTGATGATTAAATTAATTAATACAAAATAAATGTATTCTGTGGATTACTCAGGATTATTGCATAGAAATTCATAATATATTTTCTTTATTAAAATAGGAATAAAACCAATGAATTCTAAAGGAAATAAGCCAATGACTAAAACGTATAATCTAAATTTACTTTGAAGATATTAATATTGAATCAATATTAGTACAACGGTAAAATATATGTAAGTAACAACGTTTTATTGATAAACAATCATAACGAAACACAATTTTCTTGCGGAAATTATTTTATTCTTAAATAAGATATAATGGACTGTGAAAAACCGGGTCCGTCCAATGAAAACAGTAAGGACGACATAAATATCGAAAATGTATTAACCAATAAATTTCTAAATGGGGAAATGTCCTTCGCTGAATATTCGAGCGAATGGTACGGGGGTGATGATGAAGACGACGTAGAGGCGGAAGAAGTAAATAGAACAAGCGATGATGAGGCAAAATTACCTTTAAATATAAGTGGTAAGGGCGTTCCGAGGCGCAGAAAATATACACGCTTGTCAGCCGCCTTGTCGGGATTAATGGGCGAAGCAAACTTGCGTTTTGTGAGGGGTGACTTTGAAACTGCCGAGAAAATGTGCCATGAAATTATAAAGCAAATGCCCACTGCCCCTGAACCATACCAAACATTGGCACATATGTATGAAAATAACGAAGAAATGTCTCTGCAGTTCTCATTATTAGCGGCACATCTTAGTGTGTCTGATGCCAACGAATGGTTGCGAATTGCTGATATTTTAAAGAAAAGGAAGGATTATAAGCAAGAAATGCTTTGCTACACGCAAGCTGTAAAGGCTGACCCCAAGAACTTGGATATCCATATGAAGAGATTAGATCTGTTAAACTCCTTGGAAGAAATGAAATATCCTCTTAGCAATTGGAATATGACTCGTGTTAAATGTTATCATAAAATTGTAACTTCTCTACCACCATCAGAATCAGACACTATAATGAAATATGCAAAATTGGCCATGAAATTATATCATAGTACAGGTGAAGTGGAGCATGCAGCTGATGTCATGACTGCTGCTTATGATAAATGTAGTTCACAGTTTACATTGGAGGACATAAATAATTATCTAGAATTACTCATTGCAAATAAACAGTATCAGAAATGTATTGACATATTTGTTACTAGTGTAGAGATTGAAATAGAAGCTGAAATCCAAACGGTTAAAAATAGTAATGATGAAATTGAAGAACATACAAATTACATTAATTGCTTCTTACCAAACAATTTGCCTATAGACCTCAAAAGCAAATTGTTAATTTGTTTTATACACTTGGGTGCTGTGAATCTTGTTCAAACACTGCTGAAGGATTTTCTTACAAATGATGTGGAGAAAGCTGGGGATTTGTATATGGATGTAGAAGAAGCATTCTCGACAATGGGCCACCATGAAATGGCTATGCAACTTTTGGAACCTTTAGTTAAAAACACAAGTTTTGATCTGGGGGCTGTCTGGTTGAAGCATGCTGAATGTTTGTTTAACTTGGGAAGAGAGAGTGATGCTGTTGAGTCTTATTACAGAGTCTTAAAACATGCACCACACCATCCTGACGCTAGAAGGAAACTATTTGCTATATTAGAGAAAAACGGTAAAATAGAAGATGCACTTAATATATTGCAGCAGGACTATAAATTTGTAATTAATCCAACTTTATTACATGAACAATGTATTGCATTAAAAAAGTATAAAAGACCTCTGAAATATTTGGAAGTAGGAGAGGTGTTACTGACAAAGTCACTTACAAAATTTAGACATCCTGAAGAACTTAAAATTGCAGGCAGAACTAAAGGAGGTGTGGAGCTCATTCATGAGTTTCGTATTATGCGTGGAGAGAAGCCTTATCATGAAAATGATTTACAATTTGATGATACAGATACATTTAAATTTAGTCAAAACGAAGAATGGGAGTTTTTTAAGGAACTTCTTTCTATTGCCTGTACTCATAAGCAGTATATTGCAATGCAACGATTAACATTCAGTGCTTTGTTATCAAAGAAAGCACCTACATATCGTATGGATATTGAATTCTATTGCTTCCAAGCTTGTCTTCTAAATAATGACTTTCAGAATGCCTTTAGATTTATTAGAGAATTTGTGCAAAAAAACCAAAGCACACGTACCTTCAACTTACTAAATTTAGTAATAAATTTGCTAGATGAAAATACCCATTGTAAATTCCTGTCAAGACTCTTTCAAAGAGATCAAAATGTTGTTAGAAGTCTGTTCTTGGGGAACAATTTTTTGACATCTGGAAGGTATCTAGTCGCATTAAAATACTTTTTGGAATATCATGAAAAATTCAGTGAGCCTATATCAGCTTTCTTAATAGCAATATCTATATTAGTAATGGCTGCCCAAAGAACTGTAGATAAACATCATCATTTAATATTACAAGGTATGTCATATTTGCAAACCTACAAAAAGTTAAGACAATGTGATCAAGAAACTAATTACAATATGGGGAGAGCTTACCAGATGTTAAACATTAATAATTTAGCTGTAGAATACTATGAAAGAGCTTTGGCTTGTGGAACTATTACAGAATGTCCTCAACATGGTACTGTAGATTTAATAAAAGAAACTGCTTACAATCTGTATATTTTGTATAAGGACCAATCACCTGAAATGGCTAGAAAATATTTATTCAAATATCTCGTTGTATAATTGTTTGAATAAAATATGTTGCAAAAATTATGTGTTATAATGTTTTATCATTTTTTCCTACAATGGTATATTTATAAGTAGAAAATATTTTAGCTAACTTTGTTCCATGTTTAGATTTATTTATAATCATTAAAAAAGATTCACAAATATTTCATACTCCGCTTTATTCCATACATTAAATTGATTACAGTGGTAAAATGGCATCATTCGAAACAGTACCAGCAGATAATATTATTTTTGGAGAGTTCTGCCTTCTTCTGGAACAATTACAGAAAAAGAAGAAAAATAATCAGGAGCAAGACAAAATATTGGTTAAATTCATCAATGATTTTAGACTAAAAATTGCTAACATCTCAGTTCAAAAGGTAAAAACCTACAACAGAAACTATACAGTGTAATTACTAGACTGTTTTTAAAAAGAGCTATTTATAACATGGTCAAACTGCTTTTGTTGCCGATTTTTCTACCTATTTACCTACCTATCTATCTATCTTTGTTCATTACTTGCTCATGTTTTCTTAGCAAAAGAGCTGTCTTTTATTGGAATATAGTTTAAGTACCAACCTAGGTGTCTCTTTTTAATTCACATTTCGAATCATGCTAAAGGCTGATTATTTACTTCCTTTAAATACATAATTATTTTCAGAATTCCTCCTTATTCTCCATGCTAAGATTGTTAATACCACAACGTGACCGAGAGAGAAATCCCTACAATCTAAAAGAGAAGAGACTTGGGGAAGTATTGGTAAAAGTTCTATCACTGCCTAAACAGTCTCAAGATGCTAAAAAGTTGCTGAACTTTCGGTCTGTGCCCAATAGCTTACACGACAGTGACTTTGCCGGTGTCGCGTATTTCGTTTTACGAAATAGGGTTCCTCAAAAGTCGAGTAGTTTGACAATAGGTGACATAAATACTATTCTGGACAAGATCGCGCCAGCAGAATCTGGAAATAAAAGTAAGACTTTATGTTATATCCACTAAATAGGTAGGTACCTATACTTCATATGGCGTTGCTTTTAATCAGTGGTGGGGATTGAGAAAATCAACACCAAATTTATGTACCTAATTACTTAATGTACCAACTTACTAGACTTGGAACCGAAGACATGTAATAAACTTTATATTTTGGCATTTACCTACCATTGCCCTGTGGTTAAATCTAGGGTTTACCTAATCAATGCTGGTAAAAGTCCCAAATAAAGGATAATTTCAGACCATTTTCAACTTTACCGTTAAGAGTTGTTAAATGTTAGGGTCGACCGGTAGATCATAGAATTTGCCGCAATTCGGGCGTTTGGGTATTAACAGTACCTTTTTTTAAAATAATATGGGAGTGTCAAACGAACATGCAGTCCAGCTGATAGCAACGCCAGTCACAAATGCGTTACTACCTCTGAAGACTAATTTGAAACGCCTCGAATAAGTATGGCTCCCTTACCACACCCTTCAAGCCAGAACACAGCAGAGCTTAACACTGGCGTTATTAGCTAGAAATAAGTGTGCGGTGCTGATCCAGAGTAGAACCGCAAGGGTTCTACCAACTACAAATATCTTCCTAACATGAAAAATACTAATTATATACTCTTGATAAAGAGTGGGTACCTTTTATATTTCAGCAACTTTAGACGGAGCATTAAGCTATGCTTATAAAAATTTAACTGCAGAGCAACTAAAATGGTTCTTAAGGATCATCTTGAAAGATATGAAACTTGGAATGAGCGAGCACAGGATACTGGCTAGTTTTCACCCAGATGCACCCGACTATTTCGACAACTGTGCTGATTTAAAGAAGGTACCTACCCACGTCTAACATCGATATCTATAAGCACTTACCTATATCTATGTTACACGTGTACATAATATAAACTAGCTGAACCCGCCTACGGAGCGCGCGCTAATGCTTTTTTTTTTTAAAGTAGCTTATGTTACGCCTTAGACCTTCAGCTATCTTCCATTGAAAGACGCGTTAAAATCGGTCCAGCTGCTTAGAAGATTACCTCAGCTAAACAGACAGACAGGCAAAATAAATCTTATTGCATTTTTGTTATAGGTATCATATTTAATTTCATATGCATTGAGTTTCATATGAATTTTATTTATTTGTATATTTATTGACTTAGACGTAGGATATCAAGACGTGTAAACAGTATGTATTATTAAATATACATGATGATGTAATAGACACATTAAAAGCTATAAGTAGAGTATTGTTGCAGTTATCTTGTAGTTAATTTAACTCTTGTAGCTGTGGTTATGTACGTAATGATTTTTGAATTGGATTTACTACAATAGATAATAAACAAAAAGGGATCCTTCTATTTTTTTCTTTCTTACCCTATGCCAAGACGCCGCCTCTAATTCCCCCAACATTGACTATATCTAATTAAGAAGTAACTTTTATCTTCTAAGGTATGCGACGAGTTCGCAGACGGCGACAGCAGGCCATCAGAATTAGGCATCCAATTGTTCTATGCCGTCAGTCCGATGCTATCAGAAAGACTCAACATTACACAAATTTGTAAAATACTACCAAATAAAATGTATGTGATTGAACATAAGTTTGATGGGGAGCGATTTCAGGTATGTTATTTTCATTATATTAGTTGCAAGTAATAAGACAGAGTAAACATGGTGAATTTTTCCTGTGTTCGTGAATGGACAAATTGACTGAAGTTAGGTTTTTCCATAACTAATTCCCTAGTTAGGAAAATAATAACGATTAGGTCATTGACCGGGTCTTATAATATTGTAAATTGTGGTCTTAAATAGTACATGTAGGTATTACACAATGGTATTAACATGTCATTGTATACTTAAATATAATAATACAATTTTATTATTGCTATCTATTTTAGTTGCACATGGAAAATGGAGTCTTTCAATATTTTTCAAGAAAAGGATTTAAATACGCTGATCATTTCGGGGAAACGTATGATTCTGGATTGTTGACTCCACACTTAAGGGGTTGTTTTTCTGAAGACGTAAAAAGCATCATACTCGATGGCGAAATGATGGGATGGAACAAGGAACATCAGTACTTCGGATCTAAAGGTACTGTAAGAGCGCCTTCATATCAGGTCTGTCGCTACTGTCTGCTTCGGCAATCGCGTGTCGCGCGGCTCTTGTTAGTATAATGGTATAACAGTCGCGCTGCTATCGCCGCGTCGCTTGTGGCTTAGTGTGAAGGAAGCCATACTATGACCATCAAAACTGGATCTAGAAGAGGGAAGATCTAAAGGACTCAAGGTCAAAGTCCTCCCCCTAAAATCTAAAAATCATAGCGGAGTTCAAGGGGGTGGCAAACGAAAATAGGAGGTCCTACCTCAAGTTCTGATTTTGTAAGAAGGAACTCTTCCAGGGATAATAAGGAAGACATTTTTTCTTATCTCTATCATCTGGGTCGAAGCCAACTCACTTAAGTGAATTTTCTACAAATGTACTATTAGGCACGCGTATATAGTATGTATATCCAAAGTACAAAGAATATATGTAAAAATATTTCAGGAATGGAATACGACGTAAAGAAGATAACAGAGAACTCAAACTATCGGCCGTGTTTCTGCGTTTATGATATTCTATTTTACAATGGAAAGACTTTGGTTGGACCGGTGGACAAAGGTGGCTTGCCTTTAAAGGAACGGTTGGAAATTCTGGATACCGTATTCACCAATGTGCTCGGAGTGATACAACATAGTAAACGCAAACCTGTTAAAGAAAGGTTTGTATGATTACATTATAGTTTGTCCCCAGAAAGATTCCCCTAGAAAATTTATTTTGTGCAGCCTAATATTAGTCTCGTTTATTTTACATTATTACGATTTTATAACATGTGTCCTGGTGCATTTGACTGTTCTACTTCTTCTATTGCCACTTTCTTATCGTTAACGTGAGTTAAATTTGGATAGCTTTTTTCATTTTACGGTTTCCTACAATATATATTCTTTCAATCAAGATATACAAGAAATTTTAATACACAATAAAATATAAAATTATTTGCCCCCAGTGGCGATATACTCAATGCCTTAAACGAAGCTATAGAGAATCAAGATGAGGGCATTGTTGTTAAGGATGTCGATTCATACTACATCGCCAACAAACGGAATGCGGGATGGTATAAAATTAAACCTGAGGTAATCTGTTGTTTTTACTATTTTACCATTTATTATCAATTACCTTCTCAAGAAATTCCATTATGTTCCATTAATGTTCTATTTATGGGCATGGCTCCTCTATCCAAATGAGACATGTTTTTTAGAAATTCGAATTCGAAAATGATAAATCTGCAAAATGTTGACAAATAAAAAAACTTAACATGTCTACCTACCTTTACCAACCATACCTAGGTATAAAAACATTTGAAAAATAAATCCGGCGAAAATAGATAGGTACGCTGTTTTTTTTTTAATATTTCCCCTCGTATTTTTTCCCTAAGAAGACAAATCTGCAAAATCTTAAATATTAAAAAAAAATGAACGTACCTTTATAACGCAGACTCTCCCGGCAAGTAGACAGAGATAATATGTGAAGACGTAGATCAGGCTGGAAAACACGCATTAAAACATTATACTTACCTGATCCTTGAACTCGTCTCCTCCCGGCGCCATCCCACTTTTTTTTAACGATTTCGATTTATTTATTTTTATTCCCTAAAACACCAACTAAATTAACTGAAGCTAATTTAATTAATAAAAAGTCAATACAAAAAGAATATTGAAAGGAGAAATGAAAAATTAAGAGAGTAAAAATTCACTTAAAAAACATTTTTTTTTTTAGAAATTTTACTGGAAAATTGGCAGAAATTTAGGAAAACCCGTCAGTTCTCTCCAGAGCTTATTGCTTGCCGGGAACTGTGCCGCGACTGTGCCTTGTTCAGCTCAGCTCCGGAATATAAAGGGCTCGTTAAGGGGGTAGCCTTAGGGGGTGGGCGGTACTACCCCCAACGCCAACCAATAGCACAAAGGCAGGATGCAGCCCACGCATATCGGTCTCTTTCCCTCTCGTGTAACCTGAGCCGAGAGCTGGAGGTTTAAAAACAGAATTCTTAGACTAATTAAGCCCTACCCACTATAATTTATGTAATTAAAAGTAATTGAGACTATCGTTAGCCGTACATTTCGCCTAACAATAGAATGCAGGTAGATTAAAATACTTTTTTTTAATAATTGATATGGATCTTAATCTATGTGATGTCATACTTCTTAGGTAGGTAGGGAAGAGCGGGGCTGAACGGGATACTTAAAAGAAAAAATTATGTGATAAAAAAATAAACTGCTTATTAAAAAATGCTGCACCGGACCGAGCACTCCATGTTCCTTAGTCCAGTTAAACCGTGCGAAATAGGTAGGTAGGTATCACATAGTAAAATACCTCAAAGCCAAATACAGAAAAGACGTGGATGAGCTCCCTCCAATTTTCATTAAAAATGCGCTGAAGAATTGACATTGCCGTATTATATTCTAATAAATTAGTCATTATCAGAAACCTTTTCTGATCTATTAAAAAATGTTAAACCAGTCCACAAAAAATCATCGACACAAGACCCGAACATTATAAGCCGTAGGTACTTTATACATCGAAGATTTTTTAAAAGCCAAGCAAACACGCCTCACTAAATTTTGTTAAAAGTATGAGCTCTACTGAAAAGTTTAAGAATAAAAAGTACGCTATTAGAGAATATGTTATGAGGCAAATTTGTGACGACTGGAGTGGCGGAGTCAGCGTTGGTGGGGTGCGGATTACTAATCTTCGCTACGCTGACGATACCACCTTGGTTGCCTCAAGTGAAGAAGAAATGTGTGCTCTTTTGGATAGAATGGAGAGGAAAAGTGCAGAATTAGGTCTGTCAATCAATAAGTCCAAAACCAAGATTATGGTGGTAGATCGAGCTAATAAGTTAGAACTTAGAGGACTGCTTGACCTGCAAATTGTGGAAAACTTTGTATACCTAGGTTCTAGCATTAGTAACAACGGATCTTGTGAATGCGAAATACGTAGACGCATTAGCATGGCGAAGAACGCCATGTCTCAGCTTCATTTAATTTGGAAAGATAGAAAGATCTCAATCCGCACCAAGACTAAACTTGTCAGAACACTAATATTTTCCATCTTTACGTATGGCGCTGAGACATGGACTTTAAAAGCTGCTGACCGCAAACGCATAGATGCATTTGAAATGTGGTGTTGGCGAAAAATGCTACAAATACCATGGGTAGCGCACAGGACCAATGTATCGATACTCAAACAGCTGTCCATTACTTCAAGGCTTTCTACCACCTGTCTTCAGAGGATACTCGAGTACTTCGGCCATATCGCCAGAAAATCCGGTGATAATCTAGAAAAACTCATGGTTACTGGTAAAATCGAAGGAAAGAGGACTCGGGGACGAAGCCCGATACGTTGGTCCGATCAAGTTCGGACATCTCTCCACACCACTGTTCACGACGCTATAAAAGCTGCCGAGAATCGCAAAAGTGGCGAAATATCATTCGTCGAAGTGTGCTCAAGGAAGATCATGGCGATCACGACCCTCAGCAATGAGGAAAACGACGCAGAGTTTTTTTACCAGAATTACCTGATTCTTAGCAGCATCACCAATGAGTCTCTCCGTGTCTGTGAACGCAACGTACGATGGTGTGGTCCTGTTGCCCTGATCGTTCGCGATGATCTCCACCTTGCCGTGCTGGAATACGCCCACGCAGGAGTACGTCGTACCCAGGTCTATGCCCACCGCTGGGGTTCCCATTATGCTCGTTTATCTGAAGTAGTTGGTATTTTTTATTAGGTTTTAAGTGTAATATCTACTCTACATTGTTTCACAGCAGCGCTACGGCCTACAATGGTATAATATTATTTTGGTTTAGTTTGGTGTTGGTATAATAATATTGATTTATCTACTTTCTGTGTGAGGCATAACAATTTGATAGTCAAGTCAATTGATAGTGAAACACAAAAAAAACTTAAATCAAATAAGACTTAAGAATTTTGTGTTTGACTTTAGATAAAATTCTATTCAGGCTAATTGCAGAAACAGGTGTGTATAGCTGTCCATAAATTAATATTCAGCATGATCCCTAGTATAGAATTTATTACTATTTAGTGTACCTCCAAGCCGGAATAATTGATCATTTTTATAAATTGCTATCTAACTACGATTTGTTTAAATAACAAGCATTTGAGATTTGTGATTAAAATCTTCGCCTTACATTAACGAAAACTGAAGAAAGGACGAACCAAGAACTGAAGAAGAAATTAAGAATATTTAATTTAAATATTCCTATGTGACAGTTACGTAATGTAATTAGAATTCTACGTTTCCAACGAAATTGAGGGTCCCTCCAGTTATTTATTTGAATCAATCTATTTACATTCGTTAGCATTCTAATAATTCAACGACCCGCAGTGGGAACAAGATTTATGAAGGTTCTTGTAACAAGGTTTGGAAGTAATGGATCTTGGTTTAATAGTCTTAATTGATAAATTTATTATTGTTCACACAATTTATAATTATTTAAATGACCGTCTATTTTTAGCATTACTTAACACTTATAGTAACTACTTCAGGATTTGTAAACCACCGAATTTAAAAATGTACTTATCTCCGCGAGCGTTGACATTGAAGTCCTGACTTAAAAAAACGATTTTGATTTCTACCTACCATAATTGTCCATCGATTTGAACTGAATCTTAAATTCACGCGAGTGGTTAAATACGCGAGATAACACCTAGACATTACAAACGATATTAAAACCATAACATACCTTGACGTTGATAAAGGAAAAGCAAATGAGGTGCTGAAACAAAAGGCTCCCGTATTTCCCGATGTTCTTTTGAAAAAGACGTTAAAACCCTTTCCGTGTTAAAAAGACCGCACCGTCCTATTGAATATTGCTGACTACAGTACTGGCGTACCTACTGCATTATGCTTCACTGTGACATCATAAGAGCAGTACCAGTAATCACTAGGCACGGCGTGGTTTCGTAACATTGCGAACAAAAACTGGCAGAATTTATTTCAGATATTGAATATGTGGAGTATTGACAGGTTTGTACAGGAGAATATGAAAAAATACTGTCACAGTGTACAATATGATCCATGCGCAAAAAATACTCGTAAAATAAGAGATGTCTTTTGAGTACTCCATATACTCAATGAAAATGTAGGTATTATTTTTCAAACGCGCTTTAAAATTAAAATGCAACGAATTTTTTCTTATTAACAAATTTACGCAAAATTAAAATGCAACGAAATTTTTCTTATTAACTTTGTAACCTCGTCCAATGAATTTTAAATGTTAAAAAGAACTTTCCATAACACCTATCAAGTGAGAGCTTTAAAAACGGAGAAAAAGCTCTACATTTGTACCTACCTACAATTATACGGAGGTTGTTCGTCTAATCCAAATTGGTATTTAGACCTAAGTAGATTCAATAGTTTTCTCCTATCGTTATTTTAGAAAACACGTTTCTCACATTGTTCAAATATAGCGCAAAAAGATCAGCTTTCTCTACAAAGCATCAGGTGCATTTGAAAATACGAGGAATTTTCTTTTCTTCTTTGGTTTCTCCTCAATGTTGTTTTTGTAAAATGTGAGTTGGTTGAGGCTTATCCATTTTCATTGTATGCATGGATTTAAAAACCGCCTTGTTCGCATTTTTTATTCATTTTTATTATGAAACGATGAACAAATGTCAGTTATAATTGTGTTCTAAGAATCTATTTCTAATATAAAAATAAGCTATATTCATTAGCTATATTTATATGTACGTACCTTTATATTTTATTGTTAAAATAGGAGGCAATTTCGTATAAATTGTAGCTAGTCGAATATATGTATATATATCAAACTAGTTGATCCCCGCGGTTTCACTCGCATTTAAAAAGTAAAAAGAATACATATTTAAATATAAATGTCAGCCCGTTCTCCCGCGGCAGCGTGCGCATGCTCGCTAATGGATTTAAAAAAAATTAAAGAAGCCTATGTTATGCCTTAGACTTTCAGCTATCTTCCAGTGAAAGGCCCGTCAAAATCGGTCCAGCCGTTTAGAAGATTACTTTAGTAAAACAGACAGACAGACGAAAATTTTCTTAATTGTATTTTCGTTATAGGTATCGTGTATACTTTCATATGCATTGAGTGAAAAATTGTTATTTTGAAATCACAAATAGATACTTCAATTTTATTTATTAGTATAGATGTATAGATTAACTGCGCTCGGATACACATATAAATATTATTAATATTCAATGTAGCGCTCTTATGCCGCGGGCGGTGCGGAATACCGAAAATTTACAGGTAAAATACTAGGATGTTATTATATAATTATGTATTTCGCGTAAAATAACAGCACGAAATTTTATATATACCTATTGGTACCACTTCACTATCACGATCATTACATAGTATAAAACAAAGTCGCTTTCCGCTGTCTGTCCCTATGCATTAGTTCTTTAAAACTACGCAACGAATTTTGATGCACTTTTTTTAATAGATAGTGATTCAAGAGCAAGATTTATACGTATGCGTGCGAAACCGCGGGAAAAAGCTAGTTCAGTATAAAAGGTTTGATATCACGTCATTCCAGTAGAGACATAAGTACCCTAGCTATTAAGACCACATTTTGAATTATTTCGACATAATATGGATTGTAAATCCATGTATTTGATTTACCACAGCTTTTATCTCGTTACGAATAAACGAGGAAACTGCTAATCACACACTTAATTCTAATATTATTAGGTAGGTACTTCATTAATTATGTATTCCGCGAACCGAACTACTTTTAAAGGTGGTAGAACCCCATGTTGTTTGACTCCGGCGGCATCACCACCACACATATTTCTGCCTTATAACGGCAGTGATAAGCACTGTTGTGTTCTGGCTTGAAGGGTGTGGTTAGGGAGACAGACTTATCCGAGGCGTTCTATCTCAGTCCTCAGGGGTAGCAACGCATCTGTGGTCAACCCCAGGTGTGACCGTGATCATATCTGGAGTTGATTACAAATGTGCGCAGTGGCTACGTCACATGACGTAGATATGGGCGGCAGTGGCTACGTCATGTGGACTGCAAGCTCGATTGCTACTCACAAGTTATAAAAAAAAAAGATATTTCAATGATTTTCGAGGATATTTCTTTGCAAAGATGCAATCAAATGTCGATGTGTGCTCAGAGCCGTGGTACGGAGAATACGATGACAAACGCAAACGGAATGTGGAATCGTGAAAAGGAATTTATTGACCCACACGTATAGGTATATCTATGAGGAAAGATATTAACATTGGTGTTTATTACCCAAAAGTAAAATGCATTAAGAATGAAGAGATTGCTGATTATTGAAATATTTTATAAAGAAATAAAAGAAAGAAGCAGAATATTATTTTATTTCCTGATTTTATTATAACATTACACTTTACGTTAAATGTTCCTTTTGTCTATACAAATAAATAAAATTAGAGCGTCTGTTTGTGATTTCAAAATAACAACTTTTACTCAATGCATAGAAAGGATACACGACATCTATAACAAAAATGCAAATAAAAAAAATGTCTGTCTGTCTGTTTGGCTGAGGTAATGTTCTATTCTCGATTTTGACGGGATTTTCACTGGAAAATAACTGAAGGCCTTATGATGCGCATAAGCAACTCTAAATTTTGAAAAACGCATTAGCGTGCGCTCCACGTGTACGCGGTCCCCTCGCGGGAAAGCGAGATTTCAGTTATGTTTAAATATATATTCTTTTTTTACTTTTTAAACTCGGGTGAAACTTCGGCGATCAGCTGGTACACAATTGGTTAATTAATACCTTTTAAAAACATAAAGAATAACTACAACAACAAAAAGTTGTATAAAACTTAATATTCACATTTACAGATCCACATAACCTAAACACATTAAAACACAATGTCCATATCGTGGACCTAAAATGAGTTTGACCGATACGATCAGTTCCATTACCGATCGACCGATAGCGGCAATCGATGCTTTATCAGTACCCCCCAGCCTCCCCGCAGGTGCTTTGTGAGGTCACTGGGTCAGTGGCAACTAAAAATAACCCGAATTTCATTGTTTCAAAGTTCAAATTAGTAATAACATGACTTCGTTGTAAAGAATTCGACGTTAAAATAATACTATTTTACACCAATCTGTCAAACCGATAAAAGTTACCAATGTAAAATTATATAAAACTAAAAAATGAGTGTTGTTTTTCTTTTATACAAGTATATTA
>DWLZ01000081.1:0-14227 GCA_018251995.1 Urbanus velinus | reverse complement strand
TTTCCGCCTCGCTGGGAATCGAACCCAGGACCCTCGGATTAGCGGTCCGGCGTGTTAACCATTGCGCTATCCGGGTCGTCCATTTATGTAACTGTAAAACACCACACATGAGTATGTACGCCAGTTAATGCTCGTTCTGAATAGCGACGATAAAAATTCACATTACTACCGGCTTTTTTAGCAACTTTGTTTCCAAGAATTTATCCCGCGGGCTATCCATAACGATTCTGGAGATCGAGTTCGACCCATTTTCAGTCATATCTCCTCGGGCTGCTTTTTATCCAAATTTTTAAACATTGCTTGACCTACAACGTTACTGTGAGGGACGGTTATGATTTTTGAACAGATTTTTCACGTTACTAGCTAGCGTAGTTGAAATTGTTATTCTATATACTGTTGTACGTACATTTGTAATATTTTTATACATAGTTATTCTTAAGTTTTAATCTTTAAACTTTTAGAGTAGGGTACCTAGTCCCAAATTTTTTAATAAACATATTTTTCATCAATTCTTATTCTGTCGATTACTGATAGATTCGTATTAAATATTCAGTTGATATAATATTTGCATATATGTTCATATAATAGTAGGTACATGTAATATTGAGAATAAATAATAGTGTCTAGTTAAATCAGCAGTACCTATTTGATAACTTTTCGTTTCCATCACAAAAAAATTACATCTTACTTTAACACTACATCTATTTCTGCCTAATAACAGCAGTGCTTAGCATCGCTGTATTTTAGTACAAGAGGTGTGCTAGAGGCTTATCCCGGGCGTGCCAAATTAGTCCCCTGGAGCAGCAACGCATTTTTTTTATAACATGCGAATTGCAAACGAGCTTGCAGTCCACCTGATGGTAAGTGGCCACTGCCACCCATGGACATTTGTAATCAACTCCAGATATGATCACGTTCATACCTCGGGTTGACCACAGATGCGTTGCTACCTCTGAGGACTGAGATGGAACGCCTCGGATAAGTCTGTCTCCCTGACCACACCCTTCAAACCAGAACATAGCAGTGGTTAACACTGCCATTAAAGGCAGAAATAGGTGTGGCGGTGGTGCCGCCGGAGTCGAACTACATGGGCACCTTTAATGTGCATGTGTGACAGGCCTCATATAGGACCGTATCTGGGATTTGATTACAGGAATAATTATAGCCATGCGCGACAGTTTCCACTCACCACCAGGTGGACTACATCTTCATTTGTTATCTGTAGGTATAATAAATAAATAAAAACATTTGAATGAACAATATTTAGAAGAGTTTTCGTTTAATAAAAATAGAAACCTCTTATCTATGTAAAAGCCCTCAGAGGAGCAGCTGGGTCAGCCGCGACCCCTTCAAACAAGACGCCTGTTTCTAGACCTGACAGCAATTAATTTTCAGACTCTGTGACTGACAATTAGTTACTAGAAGTCTAGGACAGACATCTTGAAGTATAACAAAAGAGTATGCATTTTAAACACAATCTAAGCTTGTTAATTTTTCATCCTTAAGATTATGAAAGCAATAATTTAAACTTTGTTCTTTATTTGCGATAGTTTAATCAACGTTATGGAATAACAATTGAATAATAAATACAATAAATAATTATCAAAACTAGCTAAGTATAAATGTAATTTCCCCTATATTTACTTAGTTAAGGTTCCATATTACATTACTCGTGATAAACTTAACGTGATAAACCATGACACAAATATAAATTACCACTGTGATGTCACGTGGGAATCTTCAATTAAGACATTATTATACCTTTAAAGTTAACGATTGGCATTGAAATCTCATAGCAATAGTTTCTACCTCTTAAAGTTTAAGTCTGTTTTATCAGTATCTTTTGATTCAAAGTGCATTCTTTTTTAATATAAAAATTCAATTTATATGAACTTAGCTTTATTGAATTTTCAAATAATACTAATGATAACCATAAGTCCGCTACAATAAAGTTGGTACCCTTTTGTCTCAGTCAATACAATTGGGAATGAGACGTGTGGCATTGTCTCCATTCATTATCTTTCATCAGAGGGATTCCAGCAATTTCATTACTGCTAATCAACCGAAACATGTAATAATAGGAGAAGTCAGTACAGAAAATAAAAGCCTGTAATAAAAAGACATCCGTTCTCTGTAAGAAATAGGTTGTGCGCGTGTTTGAATCGTTCAGAATCGTTTAATTTGGACAGAATGATTGGCTCGGGCCCAACCGGGGAGGCCGCCGACAGTCCTCCGACGACGCTATCAGATGTTCGCGGTACATGCTATTTTTCTCCGCAAGAATACAAATGTCTTGCCAAATTGTCTTCCATCGAAGTAGTCCAATTTAGAAAGCAATTTCCCAACCAATTCGTTTTATAAGCGGATCAAGAGGCCAACATTAAATATCGTTATTAAATCGCTTTCATTGAAAAACGAATTCGTTTTTCCACTGCATGATTTATTCAAATGGCGCGCGCTGAAACGATAGGATTATAAAAACATAACTTTTTTATCAAACCTATCTGTAAAAGCTTTCAAGTTTTTCTTTTCACTCGACTTTTTATAAATTGAGTAAAAATGTATTCAATGTTCCATTGAAAAATATTAATTATTTTATGTGATTATATCAAAAGAACTACAAACATTGCACGGTTTTTTATATTCGTAGCATTAATTTATTATATCTATGCATTATTCAGCATAAGAGGCCAAAGCCAAACAGACCTCATAAAAGCTTTGAGCCATGAAAATAAAATGGAACTGCAAATAGGATGAATCTTTGCACAGCCATCAAAGGTAATACACGTTTTCGTAGCAACATTTCTTTTAATCCGGATAATTACGCTTTGCTCATAAGTGTAGCGCAAATTGTCATCGAGTTCGCAAACTTACCCAGCACTTATCTACTTATCTTTATCTTTACATTAAATAAAATTGAAGCGTCTGTCTGTATTTCCAAAATACGTAAGTACCATTTAATAACATAACTACATATTAAAATTTATTAAAACTCTTTTCTACTTTACTTGTTTTGTCTTCAAATGGATTGATCCGAGACACTTAAATAGAGAATTAATATGAGTGAGTTTCACGCGTATTTATAGAGAACAGTGTGTGACTAACTGCATCTCATTTTTGCACTTATGACTTATTTCAGACATTCCAACTTATTATTCAGAGAAGAGATAGCAACGCATCTGTACCCCATATTGGTTCCAATCATATCTGAGCTTGATTACTCCCGATGTCCAATAGCAACAGTGGCCACTTATCATCAGGTATACCTACTGCTCGTTTGCTACTTTCATACTGTAAACAAAGATTTATTCTCAATTTAATTATTTTTAAATAATTGAAAACCATGCGGGTAAAACCATGTGGGAAGCTTGTATAAAATATAAAAGAGAGGTGGTTATCTAATAACCCAAGACCTTAATGTTTCTACATTAAGGTCTTGGGTTATTAGATAGCGCAATACTCATTTAAAGTTTCTGGCCATATTTATTCCATAGGGGAAAAAAGCCAAATGTATCACTAAATTATCAAATAGTAATCTACGCCATCTTAATGTATTTAAAAGTTTTGTGAGACACTTCTACTGAATGAAATTACATCTACGTAATATCTTATAAAGTTTCAAAAATACTGAGTAAGCAATAGGCATGATATTTTTCGTTTTATTTCAATGAAGAAATAGATAAAGACACGAAATCTGTATATATATATATATATATATTTGTCTATCTTTACCTACCTATGTAGATACATCTAAATAAGCGAATCTAAAAACGCATTAACGTGATTGAAATTGACTTGTAATTTATTAAGGGCATGGAGTAAAAGTTACTACTTGACAGACACGTAGATATGTTTGCATGAATCGACTCTTATCTGGTGTGATTATTGCCAATTTTGTGGCCCCCGCAGTCTTTTAAATGAACTGAAATCTGTAATAACGTTGGAAGTTCAAAGACAGTTGAATCCGACATTTTTGTACGCGCTTAAATTCGACGCATGTCCGAACAATATTTTTTTTGTTATTTTTGTTATTGTTCGTACGACATCATCTTACTAATTCCTCTTACAATACAATGCTTTCGGTATTATATTTTGGTGCTAAACGGAGCCTTAACTGAATAACGTAATTAAAAAGTGATTTGTGACCTAATTACCGACAAGTCCCACGTACTCTATTATTCCTAATTACTAAATTTTAAATGAAGCTCCTCATCCAAGAGCGATATGTTCAAGACTAGCGACCAGCTAAGTTTTGACATGATTAAAACTTCCCCAAGATAGTTATCGCGTCGTTTGGGAATTGACCCCCGGGCCACACATTCATTTACCCTGTCCTACCCTGTTGGGCATTTGATAAAAGGGACTTAATTAAAACTTTATACAACTGTTGACTGAATGACGAATGTATGTAGTTGAATTTTGCTATTTCGGACCCCATTTGCTTGATTAGCTTTTTGATAAAATGATGTTTTGTTAAATAAGATATGATGAAGATTCTTTTCGACATAATTTGAAAATTGGAGCATCTTCAAGTTAAAGCTTACCTATTAAAACTTGGCAAATCTATCTAAAAAGTTGACTTATTGTAAGATTTAACATACATAGGTAGTATGTACCTAAATTTAAAAAGTTAATATTTTTTGTGCATTTAGCGTAAGCATTTTATTCAAGCATTTTTTGAAGCAGTCAAAATAATTACCTAAAAGTTATTTACATAGTATCGCTGTAATTTTCCATATGCATCTCAGAACGTAACTATTTTCATTATATGCACTTTTTATCGATAAAATACACATACATGGCAACGTAAACTAGATACTCGTACAGCAAACTAATCAATCAACTCCTCTTTCATACATTCATAAATCTCCATGCTCTAGAAATTATGACAACATACGTAACATACAACCATAGATGCATTATTCCACTGACGTAGACATACAATAATAATTCATTATGCATCATGCATAATAATTGATAGAATTCCTTCCATTTTCAAGCTGTATTTTACAAAAACGCTGTCAAAAAGAGACACCTCTTACCCGTCTGAAAATTTCTCCACTGTCAATAGAAAGTTAAATTCTTACATAATCGTGTTACGCTAGTTCCACACGTGCGGCCTTGTTGTCGACATCGGAGACTGTAAATATACTTTGCGCGATCGAAGTTTGATTCGATATCCGAGCAGTGAGGTAGCCATCGCACGTTGCCAAAGCAAACTCGAGCGACGTGAGGTACATACACTAAGATCCTAACCCACCCAGGGACATATTGCTCACGTTTTCACATACTGATTTTGTTATCCCTCAGTCGTATTTAATTCTGCTGGCTAATAGGTGTGCGCCGACTTAATATCGTATTTTTACGTACCTACATTATGAAAGCGCGCATAACCATGCGGATTACGTAGACCTTAAGCGATCTACAAAGTTAAGCAATGTCGGGCGCGGTCGGTAGATCGGTCGGTGACGGCTAGTGGCAAAAATTTCATGCGTGTTTCCGTGCTTTAGAAGGCACGTTAAGCTGGCGGTCGTTAAACCTTGTCGGAGGCCCCATGGACGGTTTGAAAATCCCTATTCCCTCCACCAACACGCATTGGAACAGCGTGGTGGAGTATGCTCCAAGCCTCTCTCAGTTGTGAGAGAAGACCCGTGCCCAGCTGTGGACATAAAGAAGGGTTGCGGTAACATTATGAAAAGTCGCCGCGTTGCGTCTACCGTCCATGAGCCCCACTGATGTACATTACCCTCCGTAACTATCGCCTGTCCTGTGCCATCTAAATCTACCTGGTCAGGGATGTTTTCTTTATTCTATGTACTCTCAATCATTATCGACTATCATCGATCTAGTCTGAAGTTTACAAATACGTTGCTACCGATTCTTTACGAAATTAGTAAGGCTTATGTAAATGAAGTGATATTACAACAACCAGCAATATTTGCCTGATAAATAAAATTAGAACTCATTTAATTCTTTCTCCATCTTACCTTGCATATTATTTAATCAGTGTCTATGTCTGCACGGAGTCTAGCAGTGTCTACCAATTACCATCTTTAAATACATTAGTAGTTGCTCTATTGACTCACGACTTCACAAGCAACGTCTGCGGTTGTGTAATGATAAAATTGGATACATTGCATTTTTAAATCACAATGAAAAAGATCCTAAACGCTATTTCACAATATCGCTGAAAATTCACTTCAATGTAGCATCATGGACATATACATTAAATATAATATAGAATTTACTCGTATTTTAAATAATAAATTACATAATATTGAGATACTAAGAAAAGATTAGATTTACGTTAACTTATCGTAAGTGTCTAATGGCTTCACTTTCAGGAAACGTTAGTATTAGTTATAACAACTAGATATAAATATAACAACTTAGCTGTAGCAACACATCTATAGCCAACCTCAGGTTACGTCAGTTAGTCCACAAATAAAGGTCGATTTGACTGCAACTACACTATCCATAGATGACAGTGACCTCTAACATCTAAGCGGACTACAAGTTCTTTTGCTCGAATGCTACTGACATTTTAATAAAAAAGTGCTGTAGGTCGCTCTTTTTTACACACAGAAAAAAAAAAAAAAAAAACATTTTAAGATAAACTATTTCCAAAACTTCACTATATGCCGTAGCCCTTAGGATGCACGTAGCATGTTTATATGTAGCATGTGTACACAATTAGCTCCAACTTGGCGCGTTAACGGTAGCCGTGTTTTTCTTGGACATGAATTAACACACCTATAACCAACCTCAGGTTACGTCAGTTAGACCTCAAATAAAGGTCGATTTGACTGCAACTACACTGTCCATAGATGGCAGTGACTTCGAACATCTAAGTGGACTACAAAGTCTTATGCTCGATTGCTACTAACATTTTTAATATTTACAGAAGAAAAATTAAAAAAAAAACAATTTAATATAAACTATTTCAGAATCTTCACCATATGCCGTAGCCCTTAGGATGCACGTAGCATGTGTACACAATTTGCTCCAAGTTGGCTCGTTAACGGTAGCCGTGTTTTTCTTGGACATGAATTAACACATCTATAACCAACCTCAGGTTACGTCAGTTAGACCTCAAATAAAGGTAGATTTGACTGCAACTACACTGTCCATAGATGGCAGTGACCTCTAACATCTAAGTGGACTACAAGGTCTTTTGCTCGATTGCTACTAACATTTTTAATATTTACAAAAGAAAAATTTAAAAAAAAAACAATTTCATATAAACTATTTCCGAATCTTCACCATATGCCGTAGCCCTTAGGATGCACGTAGCATGTGTATTCGTAGCATGTGTACACAATTAGCTCCAAGTTGGCTCGTTAACGGTAGCCGTGTTTTTCCCGGACATGAATTACGCTAACCGTTATGCCAGAGGCAGTTAGGTCAATTGAGGTGGTCATTAAAGGATAGCGTTTGGCATCACTCCAATCAAATCTATCATCGGCCGCCTCGTTAAACACCTACACTTGGATTTAGGTAAGCCTTTAATTTGTGAGGCTTCGAAAAACTATAACTGGTGCCAAAGTTCAAAATTTACGAAAGTAGTGGTACAAGAAACTAGATATTGCATTTTCCAAAATTCTGTTTTGTACGTGCAGATTTTCAACGATTTTCATTTACAAATTTAATATTGTAGAATAAAAATAAATACTTCTATTATTTATATACTTAACTCTTTTAATTTCCATCATGCTCTTTTCCATAAAAACATACCTAGCAAGAAAATATTTTGCCATTTGCCATTTGCCAAACTGGATAAAACATTTTTATATCCATCAACAACAACTTTTTGGGTATCCATTGTTATATCTCCCCCATATAATTTACTACTGACTCAAATATAATGATCATAAACTGCATATTTCCTGCTTTTAAGTGTACAATAAGACGAATGCACTTTAGGAACAGGAACGCATGTACTGTACGAAATAAATTTAGAATCTTGTACCTTTAAACACACAATGTTTGATGCACAATGTTTGATTATTTATGTTAATTATGCTATTACCATTAAAACACTGAGTTCCCTATTTCTAATTATAAAACCAATAAACCACATGGATCCAATTACATATGCGAACATTAAACATTACTGAATCAGTGATCAAAGAGGTGATCGAATCTATACCTACATATTTATGCACGTTTTACATGTGTTTACTATTATTACTTAGTATCTCAACTTGTCACTAAACTCCCTCCTCTTATTAAAATTTTCCCTCAATAGCTTTGATATAATTATAACTTTTCTTATTTTCTCTATCTTTTACTGATACCGCCTTTTTATTATTTTCTGCACTACCCAAAGGTTGCCTGGAAGATAATGCTTCTTAGCATTAAGCACGCCTTTTGTACCACAATTTTTTTGGGTTCAATAAAGCTTAAATATTTATTAGTAACGACTTCATGTCAAATAAACACATTCCATTTACGTATTCACGCTCAATAGTAGGAAAGTTATTAGTTATTAGGGTTTAGTCATTAGACCCCTTCGAAGTTGTTATAACCGCTATTTCTAAGTTTGTCTCTTCAAGATTATCAATTGTAATTGTAAAGTACTTATAATCGGATCGATCTAAACAATGCGTGATAACTTTTAAAAATCAAAAAACAGCTAAATTCAGTGAGGAAAAGAAATCCATAACTGTTTTATTCTTTTGTTAAAATCATCATTACTACATTTTTGTTAACCTGAAAAATGTTTTCCATAAAACAGCCAGAATACTAAACTATGCCGTAAGCTTTCATTCTTTTAGAACTACATTTTCGCTGATAATAGTGAATACGACATAAAAGTGATTGAAGAAATACAAGAGAACTTGCTCCATTTAAAATGTACTTTGTTCGCAGAGAATGGGCACCGGGATTAAAACCCGGTCTACTACCAACCGTCACGGACAGTATTATGAGTCCTTGTTTCCACTTCACTACTCCCACATAATAGACCAAAGAAACAATAATGAAACGCGAGGTCGCCATTGTTGGGTAAATTACGCCTGCTTTACCCAGTTCGAGCTAAACTGTAGCTGCCTTGGCATTATGCTTAATGTTCAATGCACTTTATTTACATTCCAGTTTAATGATTCGAAATATTTAAATGTTTTAAGTAACGTTCAATTAACTGGACGGTAAGACATGCAGAAAGGTGGTAGAACCCCATGTAGTTCAACTCCGGCGGCACCACCGCCACACCTATTTACACACACCTTATAACGGCAGTATCAAGCACTGCTGTGTTCTGGCTTGAAGGGTGTGGTGAGGGAGACAGACTTATCCGAGGCGTTCCATCTCAGTCTTCAGGGGTAGCAACGCATCTGTGGTCAACCCCAGGTATGACCGTGATCATATCTGGGGTTGATTACAAATGTCCATGGGTGGCAGTGGACACTTACCATCAGGTGCTACAAGGTGCACTTACATCAGGTGCGTCAAGCTCGTTTGCTACTCACGTGTTATAAAATAAACAAAATAAAAAAAAAACATGCGACTTGGCTAGAACAATTTTTTTAGCTATGCCAGAAGGTGAACTTATTACAATTGTAAAAGTCTGGTGTTTATTGCATTTTCTTGTGTCATCTTTACCATTTTTGGACACGCATATAATAAACTATAGTATTTTTCTAGGACAGTAAGGAATCAGGGCCAACAGCTACTATTATTACCACACACTGTTGTTACTTCAGCACTGACTTATTTACCAGTCAAATAGCCACGGGAGTACTTTTCACTTAACCCGAGGTAAAAGCTTGATTTAATTAAAATTGATTATGATGAAACAAATAAAGAAATAAAACGTTATGAAATAAATCAAGATGATTAGACTGTACTGGTAAAATAAAATCTTAGCTACCTACTTGATAAATTATTAATTACTACTACTATAAATTACTAATTACTACTTGATAATTAATTTCGATTGATTTTATACAATGTAGTATTTATTTATTTATTTATTGTCAAAAAGAACGTCAGAACCAATTACACTTGTTGACACATACAAATTAATTAGATAAAACATGTGTTCAAGTTAACGAATATGTTTAAATGCCGACGAACTTCAGCGTAAATTTACTGTAATATCATACTTGAGCTCGCTCGTTAACTCTTAATATTGACGAAACGCTATATTTTAAACATGAGATCAATATCAGACAAATATTTGATTAATATTGGCTTATTTAATATCGATAGTATTGATAAACGCTCTAGTTACCTATCTGCTTGAAATAACTCACATTTAATTTACTCGTATATCGATAATATTGGCTACGATTATAAGGTTGTCTGATTTTTATATTTTTGAAAACGATAACATCATTTTCTTTAAATTTTCGAATATCGATTGGAAGGTATTTTAGTATGTATTTAATACTTATTTTACATTTTAAAACATGACAAGGAAAGATTCATGCGACGGCATGTATAGTTAATCTCTTAATATCATCATCATCATCATCATTAACCCATTATTGTCCCACTGCTGGGCACGGGTCTCCTCTCAGCGAGAGGGATTTTAAGCCTTATTAATTCGCACTTGGCCAGCGCGGTGGACCGCGCTGGCCAAGTGCGAATTGGTAGACTTTTTGAAGAACTCAAATGTGCAGGTTTCCTCACGATGTTTTCCTTTACCGTAAAGCAAGTGATAATTAATTTCTAATACGCACATAAGTCAGAGGTGCGTGCCCGGAATTTGAACCTCGGACCCCTCGTTTGAGAAGCCAAGTTTCAACCATTAGGCTATCACTGCTCTTAATATATTTTACAAAAATAATTATTTATTATTTATAAACAAAGGTAACACCCCGCGCTCCTGCGAGGGGGCCCGATCGCACGTGGAGCGCGCGCTGACGCTTTTTTTGAAAATTAAAGCCGCCTGTGTTACAGCTTAGAAATTGGATAATTTGGTTTCAAAAAAATTATTTCCCTAGCCGGGAATCAAACGAGTTCATTTTGGTAAAAATTCATTTTTTCGTAAACGGATCATCGTCAAAAATTTTTTACACATCTTCGCACTACATCATAAACTTTAAAATATCTTTAGTGTGCCGAAAATAATAAACGCTTAACCGTATTTGTGTTGCCAGATAAGACGAATGAGGTCCGTGACATGTTTTAGGGTTGTAAAATGGCCATAAAATAAATTTAATATAAATCCCAGTAGAGACGACACATAAAATTGAAGTAAATCACCAAAAGTCAGGCGTTGGAGACGTTTACAGCCCCGAAGGCTGTTAGTTCCGGACGCCGGCATCGCGCTCCACGAATAACGAGACACTTCATGTTTGTATATTATATACCTACACATATCTTAGCGGTTTGCAGTATCTATGCCCCGAAAATATATTTACGTTTTATTTCAGTGCCAACTACAAAAAGGTGAGTAAAGTAACTTGTAAGGAAAACTCCATAAATACCTACCTATTTGACATCGTCAAATAATCCTTAGGCGTGTTTAGTCTCCTTACGATATTTTTCTTCACTGTTGTAACAAGTGATATTTAATTTTAAATGCATTAATATAAATTATCGTATTGAAAAAATAAAAAATAGTCTATTCTAATTTTGAAAACATAAACGATCAGCATCCTTTACACCACTATAAGATAACAACAAATGTAGCGGTGAAGTATTTAAGCGATTAATTTTAGGTTTTTGCATTTATTTGCACATACTGTTGAATATACTTTTACACACATAAAAGTTAGCGATTATTAATTTAATAAATAAAATACACACCATTTATTTACATACCATTTGCACTCTGTACATGTATGTTTAAAAAATATGTACCTACTTTAATTTTTCATATAGCCATCCAATATAACGCGGTCACATGTTGATTATACAATTAATACCGGCCTGATTAATTACATAACTCATGCGTTAATCGCTTTAATGCAACAGCTACTCACAAATTGTATTTACATTGCCAATACCCGGATACACACGTTAAACAGAACGGAATGTTTGCCATCGCCAATATTATAATTATAATCGTTTGTAACACTTATTTGCAATTCAGAAGTTCTGGCTTTCAGTTACGTATACATCGAAGAAAATTCACGTTATGATGTAGATAATGTTATGTTAATTTCAGTTTAAATACGAAACATCTCGCGTAAGATGCAATATAATATGTACATTGTACTTGTATATTATTTCCTTATGTGGTTCAATATAGCGTGCGTGCTTTGGAGTAGCGTAAGACACTTCCATCATTAAGGTATGTATTATTCTTTCACTACCGGGCACTGATCATCTTTTAGAAGGATAAGGGTTTAAGCTTTAGTGCAGCCATTCTCAAAGTGTGCTCCGCGTTGACCTGGGCAAAGCCTTACCGGGGGTTCCGCGAGAATACTCCCATTAGATTTTTTTCTTTTATTATAGTGTACACTTACATTGTAACATGATTACCCAATATAAAAAAAATGTCCGTAACATATTCGTTTATTTTCGGGCTCCGTTTCGCTTTTCAAAAGGGCTTTGCCATCAAAGAAGTTTGAGAACCACTGCTTTAGCGTATTATGCTAGTCAATTGCGAATTGGTAGACTTTAATATTTATTTTGGAGAAGAATCAACATATAGGTTGCTCTAGATATCCTTATTCGCTAATTAAGCCTAATACATAGATTCACTATTAATTTCTGATAATAAAATAATTTACACGTTACCAGTGTTTGACTATCACTGCTTACAAGTATTTTAGACTACTAAAGCATAATTAAACCTTTTTATAATTACCTACACATTTCAGAAATATCCATTAGCTAGATGTAACGTATTTATACAATTTGGGCGCAAAGAGCAATCGTCATATTATTGGGCGTTCGCGCCGCTAAGCCAGATGTATGGGCCATTTGCGACGGATCGCGACGGCGTTATTCATGGCGCTGTGCTAATATCGCCCCGAAGTGCAATTGTAGCCAAATTAATGCATTTATTACAGTGTTATAAATTAAGCCAATAGTACAGGGAATTTGTTAAATTGTAATACGATGAACAGTTTTGTTGTACAAAATGTTGAAGTTTCCCTGACCAGCTATTTTACTTATTTTTGGTGGCCGGGTTACCTTCAGATACCCCGGATCGTAGGAACGTTACCGGGTTATATGGTACTTTAGCGGCTAAATCCCTCACGGTCGCTATCCTCAGCGCCGTATAGGTAGAGGAATATGGGATCTCTATCGGAACTCAAACAGTGTCGGAACGCAGTGTCCACTACTTTTTCTGTTTTACTCTCATCTCACAGCTTCATTGTTCGTTGCGTTTACGGCATGCAATCATCTACAATCTTTTTTCTTGGGGTCGCTGGTTGGGTAGTTAAGCTGCCACTTATACCGCCACGGAAGCTTATAGTAGCCTTTTATGACAGGCAGGGAATATCGTAACTCTATTTTAGTCCAGACACTACAGGAGAAAATTAATACGCAATAGGTACCTACACCCGCTTATGACCTAAAAAGATAAGAATTTTTACTGTCATATTTTGAACAATATAAGTAAGATTCTTAAGCAAGAAATATATTTAAATGGAACACACATAAAGTAAAGATGTACTCATTGTGTTTTACTGCAAACTTGACTCGTTACTGAACTTACTCAATTTAATATTAAAATGTTTAATCTTTGTATATTTTCTTTATGGGATTGTTCAAACCAGAACAAAGCAATAATGTTAGATCATCACGCCAAATATCAGGCGACTGCACGCCTATTACCTCATACACAAAACGCTTCAACAACGTAAAATTGAGAAAATCGAAATGCAAGATTGAAGAATGGATTAATTATCCGAACATATTTATATTCTTGTCCACGTCGAGCCAGCATTTGTTGTTCATTTCCATTCAGAGCAGCCCCGAAGGAGGCGAGCGTGACGTGATTCATTTCCAGACTGCATTATAAATTTGTATCCCATTGTTTCTTTCACCAGCTACCGGTTCAGTTACCCATTGTTGAGGCGAACAATAGCTCGAGATGCGATTTTTAAGTACAACAGGATTATTCCACTATACTTGCTACCTGAAAAACGACAACAAACAAAGCATCCATTATGAAATTCATTTCGAATAGATAGAACAATGTCTTTTATGCAACATTTCAGACTTTTCAGCAAATGAGAGCAGATTTATTTGCGTTATAGACAAATAATGAGGGCTTTTCATTCAAGCAGAGTAAGCACCTGCGACCTCCTTCGTGGTCTGT